>OMKZ01051450.1:0-12480 GCA_900302535.1 Neoniphon sammara | reverse complement strand
CGGCGGCGAGAGACAGCACCCGGCCTCTTCAGCCCTCCTCGCTGTCTCCAGAAGAGGATGAATCTGTCATGATGTCCATTAGTGTTATTACCGCCCTGACATCCATGAAAGCAGTCAGGGTGTCCCTTATTGTGTTGACATAGCATGAAAGCCGCGCTGGCATGCACAGCCTAATCTGACACATCAGATTTACCCACTCCTACCCTTTCCATTCTGCCCTGCATGCCGGTGCCGGAGTTATCCACTCCTACTCTCGCAAACTTACTTATCCACTACTTAGGAAAGTAGTGCACCTCTTATCCACTCCCACCTTGTGCATTATGCTCTTTTCGCCCTGTCCTAGCACGTTGAATTTTTGCTAACTTTTGGTTTCCCTGCAGCCCTGTCGTCTTTAATCCATCCTTCTCTTCTTTCCCCGTTTCTCTCTTTGTTAAACGAGGGAGCATCCGTTCTCTCCCCGTCATGTTGGGTCAGAGGAGAATATATTTCTCAAAGACCCGCTCCGCTTAAAATCATGTTTTTTGGTATGTTTTTAATGTGTTTTGCCAGATAATCCGCTACTACATTGGTGTATTCTATGTGCTGTTTTTGCTTCATGTGGGTCAAAACGCTACTTCCTACTTCCAACACACAGCTGATTGGTAACGTAGTCAACCCGAAGGCTCACGTTATCTATTACCGTTATGTTTCTAACGTCGAAGAGAGTGGTACATTCAAAAAAATGACCATTCTGATACATCCACTTATAGGCGACCCTGTACAATTTGCTCTTCCTCTTCTTCAGAGTTGACCTCCGGTTTGAACATTTATGGATGAATTAACCCGTATTACCCTTTACAATTGTGTAGCCTACAGCAGCAAAACAGAAAACAAACAGAGGTTTGTGTGGGCAGAGTCGAAGGTGAGTCAGTACGCAATTGGTGGAGATTTGAATGGAGGCAGGGACTATTTGCATATTCATAGATCAGCGCATACTAAATGAAGGTAAAGGTGTAGAGTTACAACTAAGCAATTTTAAGGCATGATGGGATCTTTTTTTCCAAGGGAAAAACTTCTTCGTATGTAATTTTGTCGAACTGAGATGAGTTTTTAAGGATTTAATCAATGCCGGGAATGGGTTTTAACAAAGATGTTCAATCTTTGTGCTACCCATAAACCATTCATTTTTTGCACAAATTATAAGCAGACTTTTGAAAAGTTGGCAATGTTCAAATGCAAATCAGGTGAATTTCCATTAAAGGCTTTTAAGCAAATAGAGCTGGCACAAGATCTCCCACAAGACTAAGAACTCACAGCTCACAAATTGAAAACAGAGCAGGCTTTCCACAACTTTGTCTTCTCCATGGGTGAAATAATGATCATTATTCCATGTCATCTCCCTGCACTTTACACTTACCTGAGGTGACAACAGAATGGGCTGGGTGATATGTTAATGAGAGGAAGAATGGCTGCCATACATCTGAACAAAGACATACAACAGTTCTGTTGTACAAAGGAATTTTAAATGTTTATTGTATAATTTAAAGAAATATGCATGTGGATCAGTGAGAAAATAATCATTGTTGAGCAAATGTCAAATCAAGCAAGTCACCTTCTTCCAATTCAGAACTTGAAACTTTGCACAAAGTGGCTTGATGGAAACACAGCTGTATTTATTGAATAAAACAACGCCTTATGTTCATGGTTTGGAAATCTGAATATGAAAAACCAAACCAACTGAACAGTTTCAAAAAAGATAATGGACACCCGGCACAAAAACCCTCCCTGATGTCTGTATGAGATTTTACTGATCCTACTATACCCTCCTTAAGCCCAGAGCATCGTAGATTATCCCTCATCCCTTGTGGGGAGAAAATGCTCCACTTCCTTCAGGCTATAGGTGCAAACAACCACAGACAAATCTCATTTATCCAACGTGCCATGAAGTAGTTCAGCTGCGGCAGACACACTCTGCTAAATGTTTTCCAACTTCCTGGTCATTCAGTCTGCTGCTCTCTCTCTCTCTGTTGTTTTGTTTGATGTGTTGTGCACATTTCTGCACTTTCTGTCTGGATTTCATGCCATTATGGATTGTATAATATGCCTTGTAGCAAGCCAATTTCCACATTAGGGGAAATAGTCTAGAACATATTTCATAAACATTACTTGTAGTGCACTTATGAAAGTCGCTGCTCGTAGGAAAACAGCAGATAGCTTATTGAAAACAAAAGTGAGCAATTCCCAAGGACTCTGGTATTCATAAACCAGGCGTATTTTTATTGCACTCATTGATTGTGCGGGTGACTTGACTGATGTTTCCTGCAGCGTTAACAGACTGGTCCATCTTTTCCATTTTATTTTCCCCATGGTTACATGTTCTGTAGCCTTTTAGCACTGGTACTGGCAAACAGTCATTTTCTTAAAATTATATAATAAATTAGTATAACACAGCACAAAGTCTATAAACTTGGGACTTCCATGAGCAGAAAAAAAGAGCAAAACATCATTTTTCTCCAAAATAAAGAAGTGATATGAGATCAAAAGAGCATCAGTAGTTTTGCAGGCAGGAAAAACTTGGACTCCTACAGTGCCCGGAGTTTGTTCCAGTCCCAGGCACCAGAGAATGAAACGCAGCCTTGCCCAGGCTTTGTTCTGAGCCTCGCCGGACACCGATTAGCCTCGCTCGCTCTGGTCGTGTAGCTGTGTGTCTCCGCCTCAGGACTCGCGCACTGAGGAAGCTCTGGATGCATGATTTTTCACTAGAGTCGAAAAAGGAATAACAGAATAAAGACAAATTTTAAAGTCTCTGAAGCCTTGAGGCTGTGTTTTCTGAATGTGGACCATCTTGTGTGTTTGAACCAAACTGGGTAGATAAGGTATTTGGAGGTCTGGTTATCGACCACAAATTTTTCTGGTTTCAGCCAAAAACTAGTTCACCTCTAGGATGTGATTCATACCATAAAAATCTTCATCTTAACAAGTCATTTAGTCTCATTTTGAGTGTTAAAATCAAGAAAATGACGCTTGATTCAAATAAAATCTGGAAACAAGATTATTAGTATTGGAAACAAGTGAGATTATCTCATCTAACTGTCAGATTTTTTGCCTTGTTTGAAGAAGAACCAGATTTTAACACTGAATATGAAACTAAATGACTCTTTAAAATAGGGATTTTTGCAGCGTACTGGCCTGTTTCTTTCTTGATATTGTGCTCAGCAAAATAGCAAGTCCACTCTCTTCAGTTTTTTTGTTTACACAGAGAGTGGGAAAGCAGAGACTGACACGCAGCGGGAGAGACAGAGGAGAGGAGTTTTGATCGTGGCCCAGCAGGTGGACATGATCGGTCCAGAGGCTCAGGTCTTTTAAGTTAAGATATGCAACTTTTAGCCTCGAGGCAGCAAAGTGTGTGCCGGTCCCGCCTCCCTCCCCCTGACTGGGCCAAGTTCACACCCCGATACGTGTCACTCATGCTGACGAGCTGTCCACCTTGGAGCAGCATCCAGCCTCAGTTGGTGTGCATGAAGTTTCCACAGACGGTGAAAGCTACAGCCTGCGATAAAGGAGGCAGTGCTGATTTTCACTGTGTTTTTGAATCGGTCTTTTCTGCTGCATATTTAACTTCGTTGTTGTTTTGCCTTTTTAATGCTTGTAGTTCAGCCTCACTTTGATACTGCTGGCTCCTCCCACAGGCCACGCCCACAGCACACGCCCCGAAAAGACCCAACAACATTGACAAGCCAAATTCAGGCACATCAGGATGTTTAGGCATGAAGACAGAGAGTCACAGAGAGACTGATGATGGATAGTATCTATTAGCTGGGTTTATTTTAATGTTAATAAAAAGTTGGAACATACAGTATTTCTTTTTTCCCATGTTTGTCTCATAATACCAATGCATTTAAGTACTTTAAGTACTTACAAGCAAGCGCATGTGCTTACAAGTATTATTTTTTTAATAGGTGGGATGGTTTGGATTTTTTTTTTTTTATTTATCTTTTCTTTAACCAGAAAGTTTCTTGAGATGTAATATCTCTTTTACAAGAGGCATGGTAGCAGCTCATGATAAAATATACAAATAACGGCAAATAACAATAAAGTACATAAAACGCTAACAACCAATCTCCAGCACTCAGTCTAAAAGAAAAAAAGGTCAGCATGGCAAAAAAAGCAGCTTGTCTAATAGAAAGATTTATTTACATTCCTTGTAAGAGACTAATTGAACATGCTCTCTGAAATCTTAATAAGTTGGCAAGGTCTCCTGGTTAAGTTTATCTTGCAGGTTGTTCCAGGCAAGAGAAACTGGAGACCTTGCCAACTTTCCGAGATTCTAAACGGCTGGATGAGGGTAGAAAAGATAAATATGTAAAAGAATGTTTTCCTTTTTTCTGTATTATGGTGCTGAAAGTTCTGTTTATTACTTTTTTTTTTTTAAAGTTGCATATTGCAGCTTTAACCTCAACTCTTCTGGCTACCACTGTGTCTGTAATTTACTCATTCTCCTCTCTCCTTACCTCCTCTCTGTTTCTCTCTGTCTGTCTGTCTGCAGGATGCCAAGTTTGTGGAGGAGAGGAGGAAGCAGCTGCAGGGCTACCTTCGCATGGTGATGAACAAACTGATCCAGACGCTGCCAGAGTTCACGGCTCGGCCAACCAAAGAGACCCTGCTGTCTCTGCTGCCTTTCTGTCTGTAAGTGAATGCAGGAGCCAAGCTTTAATGTGCAAGAGAGATTCAGAAAGTCTGGCCAATGCATGGGTCTGTGTGCAGGTTCCTCGCTGGTCCTCGGATTCTTGAAATATTACCGACTGTTCAGAAGTTCAATTCAAACGTGGGGAAGTCAAAGGATGTGATGAATTCTCAGGGGAAGTCTGGGAAAATCAGGAAGTTTTACAAATGAAAGAGAGTGAATACCAGAACGGATTTTACAACTTGCTTCATTAATTCAGTTGGTTTTCTCCACAGCAAGCTCAAATGCAGTGGAAACCAAATCACCTTCAAAAAGTTTCAGAGATGAAAAACGAATTCAAGAAGCAGGAGGGAAGAAAATTTTAATTTCACAAAGCTGCTTAGATTTAGTTTTGGAAACTCATGGGAAAGGAACTGGGAATTTTACATCAAGGCTGCAGTGGGAATCCTTATGTGGCCGTTGTAAAATCCCAATTTTCACTGTGTGATCACTTCAAATTCAAGAATTGTTAAGAAAATTTAATTTTTGTCGCTTTATCAACCATTAGACTGCACAGAAAGAGCTTTGCAATTTCAGTAAATCATAATGGATTTTTTTTACCTTTGTTCCTCAAATAAAAGCCGGCACTTAATTAAAAGCTGGGGCTGCAGTAACGGCCTGGGGCGTGGTCGACACAAAGAAATAAAGGCCGGCCTCAAAGACAGGCTGGGGATAAAACAAGAAGAAAAAAATGGGAGAAGGGAGAAAAAAAATTTGACCGGGAGAGGGGGGAAAATAAGCGCACTGACTGCCAGGGCTTTCCCCCTCTCCCGGTCGGCCCAAAAAACAGAAGCAGATCAGAAAACAGAGAGGCTTCATTCACTAAAATATGAGCGCACATACTTATCAAACAGAGCGAATTAGAAATAAAAGCCTGCCTCAAATAGTGGCCTGACCCAGCCACTATTTGAGGAAATACAGTATATATAGTACCTAAAATGTCAAGGTGCTTTACGTGAGTAAAGATACAAAAAAGTACATGAACAACTGTGGAAAGGATGAAAATGATTTTTAAAAATACAATGATCAAAAGTCGATTTATAAGGGATCAGTAGAATCAAAGATACAATCAAAAAATCTACAACAGTAAGGTGAATAAAATTTAAGCAGGGAGCCGAGTTGTTGGAAAAAGCAAAAACAAGGCAGGACGATAGTGAAATGCGCAGAGGAAAGGTGAGATGAGATGGTTAGTTTTGTTTTTTATCTTTTTCATTTCAGTCTGCAACATTTTAGAGAGACGTGTCTGTTATGGCTCCTACAGTTCTGCAGTATGTGTGACTCTTACTTTATGAGTCAATTCCCATGTAAACAACATAAATAAAATGTCCCTTTCTCTGTTTGCCTGCTGTCACACACACACACATATTCACACATGTATGTTCTCTCACACACTCTCTGACAGGCTAGTGTGATGCTGCCCACCTACCTACCAGGCTCCGTCTGAAAAGTTTAGATGTTCCAGTCATGTCTTGTCAGCATTCACGCCAGTTTGCACTTCCTGTGATCACTCAGCGAGCGCGACAGGTTCATTTATTTATAAAGCGTTTCATCACAAGTACATCTCAAAGGGCTTTACAAAGAATGAGCCTACCTAGATTGAACGAGCAAGCAGTCAGTCAGAGGACAAAATGATGTGACAAAATAAAATCGAATAAAAGGGCAAGACACAAAATAGGATGTTGAAGAGACATGACAGGCCTACCTAACCTACATAACCAAGTCTAGCAAAACCAGCCTTAGAGCCTCAATGCATTGTAGGAAATCTCCCAAGAAAACCACATTTTTTATTTAATCAAATTGTCCCACTCAGAGTACAAATCTCTTACTCAAGGGGGAACTGGCCAAGCGAGCAGCATCAGTTCAGACATAAACAACATCATGCTGCACATGAGCAGAAATTCAGCTGAAATAAGAGAGTGCAAAATTTGAAGCAATCCAAAGGCAGCAGTCCAGCAGCAGAAGAGCTGGATCAGAGGCCAGTATAACTCTTGGCTAAACAAAGCACTGACAGCTCATTATTGAGTCTGCCACGAGACACTTCATAATCATATCTCTGCTTCTCATAATTCTGCTATCAGCACATCAGCACGTGCCAGCGACATATTTAGAACTGAAACATTTGCATGGGTTTGAATGGCACCAAATATTACAGTGTCAAGTCAACAAAGCCCAGCCGAGACTTTGTGAGGCTTTGGAGCAGGGAACCTTATTTTTCAGGGCTTAATATGTGATTCTTCATGATATATAAGGTTGTTGCTTATGTTTTTCCATCACCGGTGTGACGTAAAAGCGTCCTAGTCAAGCTTTCTGTTTGTAAAGTTGAGACATTGCAGCGGTAAAAACCTTCTTATCAAGGTCAGTTTGCAGGACAGTGTCTTGACCATCATGCCATCCGCCATGATGAACACAGAATGTAAACATGTCTGCTTTTGATGACGTTAGAAGGTGACAGGCATTAGAGGAGTGCTGCTTAAGGACGTCCGCTTGCATAGGCAGGTCTGTCCCGCTGTGTTGTGAAGGGTAGTGACGTTCTCACGCGCGGCGCTCGATTACTGAGGTCATTTTCACGATGGAGGGAGGGGGGTGGTGAGGGTTGAAAGAGTGGGAGACTAACTTGGTCGGAAAACATCAGAAGGTTTATCTGATACCAAAGTAAGAAAAACCCTGGAGAAATTCTACCAGGGTTTCCATGCATTTTCACAGACAAAATTTCAAAACCTTTCATGACTTTTCAAAGACCCATAATAAAATTTCCATGACCATTCACAACCTATAAGTACATGAACAGAAGTGAAATTGAAGGAGCAAAATGTAGTCAGGCATTGACGCGTGTTACATTACGCCAACAGCTACAGAAAGTCAGGCTTGCACATCAAAACATTACATGGAAGATCACTGTAATTCATTTCATTCCAGATAACAAAATAAAATTCCATGATTTTTCCAAAACTTTCCATGATTTTTCTTCTTTCCATGACTTTTCCAGGTTTTCCATGACCGTGGAAACCCTGTAATATACATACTCTGTGAACATACACAGCCAGGCCGTTGTGAAACAAACCTGCCTTCCCAAAGAGGATTTGCTGTATTCAATCTGCACGCTCAATGCAAATATAGAAACAGAATTAAAATCAAATTTACACTGGTTGCTTTCCTAAATTAGCCTGCTAGCAGTTAGCAAGGCCAAACAAACCCGAACCAACCGTTTGTTCAGAGGTGACTCCTCTCAGACTATAACTCAGAGTGTTTTATAGGAGAGAATCGGGATGAAGACAAGACATTTTACTGTGTCACAGTGACCTACATTTGGAAACAAATCCACTTTATCAGACTGTTCACTCTCACTTTTACTAGAGCGTTCCTGAAATGACTTGCAGCTCCACAACAACAGCCTCTTTCATCATCCCATTTGCATCTCTCTCTCTCTCTTGTCTGGTTGTTATATATTTATCCATTATTTGCTCAAGCTCTGCACCTCCATAATATCGCCAATCGTGGCTTCATGAAGGTTTGTGACGCAGATGAAAAGTTTCCATAGGGGTGGAGGGATGGAGACATGAGATGAAAGATGTTCCGGTGCGTCGAGAGAATTAGAGGCGAGCTGGTAGAAAGAAAATGCCAAGAGGAAGCTTGGAGAGGAGGATGAAGGGCGGAGAGGAGGACGGAGAGGAAGAGAGATGTGTGAGAGTGCCATAGAGGGAAATGACGTTGGCGCTGGAAAGGCCTGAGAAAGATGAAGAGGGAGAGATGGAGAGATCAGGGTTCAGCACTCCAGATCTCCTGCTGAGGCGCTCTGCCCTCAAAGGCCTGGTGGATCTCGCGGCGCCTTAATGATGCTGCAGTGACCCGCGCTCCTCGTCGGGCTGGGCATGAAACATGAAACGCCATGAGCCCTGTGTGTGTGTGTGGGTGTGTGTGTGTGTGGGGATCAGTGTGCATCAGTCAGTAATTACATGCAGCAGTATTATTACTTTTCACAGTGGTGTAAAGAATTAGCATTTCAGTTTCAGTAAAAATGCTCCAGTTACAAAACGCTGTTTACTTTATGAACTCCTGTGCAGGCTGAAGTTGAGTCATTGTGTGCGTCATAATAAGTCATGTTGAACTTAGACAGGAAATGGCAGAAAAGTTTATTTGGATGTTTTTTTTTCAGTAACTTTCACCAGATTTTATCTTTTTTTTCTTTTTTGTATTCGTGGCATTTCTGCATCACTGGACAGTGACAGTAGAGAGAGAAGACAGAGAGAGAGGGGAAACGCAGGGCAGACAGAGGGGAGGACTTACAGGCAGGAATTGAACCCGGGTCGCCGCGGCAACCACAAGCCTTAATAGTGCGTAGTGCCATGCTCTGCCAGGTGAGACACCAGGCCGCCTCAGCAAACAACAGCTTGACAATAACATTGAACATTGACTCTGCAGGTTTTTAAACTGTTATTTATCTTAATGTAAGGCCTTCAAATGCCTTACATATTAAATACTATTTTCTTATTTTTCTTATTTTCTTATTTATTTATTTATTTTTTTTATCACAAATGGGTTTTAAATTTCATTTCAGGTGGCACTGAAAAGTCTTAAAATGTCTTAATTTGCTGAAACCTGCAGAAACCCTGTACTTGGTTACTCTGATCATTCACAGATGAGATAACCAAGTTAATTAAGTTTTTTTTTTTTTTTTTTTATTTATTTTTGGACGTGAACAAGCCAACAGTTACCAGTCCTCGAGGTGTAATGAATAAGTAATAGAACAAATATTACTGCTAAAATGACTGCTCTTAGAGAGTAATAAACGGGTGTGGAGGGTTTACCCACCTTTTGATTTCCAGAAAGCAGTTCCCCTTCCTCTTCAACATAAACCATCACAATATAAAGGTCAGAGTATAAATCACAGTACGTACCAAACTGATGCAAGTTAAATGTGTGTGTGACTGTTATTTCACTTTTAATGATCCCTGATTGGAAGTTACAGTTGACCGACCTTTTTATTTTGCACTGCATCGCTAGTCATAGGAAAAGCAAGGCTATTTTTTTGACTAACAAGCCTGACGGTGTGTGTGTGTTTGTGTGTGTGTGTGTGTGTGTGTGTGTGTCTTATGCACAGATCTGTTTATGCCTTTACAAAGCGCTACACTCATTTCTTCGGTCTTGTATGCTGCAATTTTCCACACTTGTCCGGCACGGCGATGCGGTCTCACCTCTCCATAGATGTGCCACCACTTAGTATGCAGCTCAACCCCGAATGCATTTACGGTTCACTCAGAACACAAAGTACACACACACACACACACACACACACACACACACACACTCAGTCTTGAGCACTCGCCTATTGACCCGCCGCCTCGCAGGAGAAAAAGTGTTGTCGACCTCTGGTTCACTGTCAAGAGCAGTTTGTGGCACTTTGACTTCAAAATGAGAATCTTTTCTTCGGGGATGTAGTCTGTTTTTGTGGTTTTCAGACAATGTGTGTGTGTGTTTGTGTGTGTTTTAGTGGGTTAGGACAGAAAAAGGAGAACACTGCCAAAAAACTTCATGTTAACGAGGCATTGATTCTCATATTCAGTCTTAAAATCGTATTTTTCTTCAAAAATGGTAAAAAATCTGCCAGTGGGATCAGATAGTATCGCTTGTTTCCAGTGCTAATCAACTTGTTTCCAGATTTTTTTTTTTTAATCAAGTGTCATTTTGATACCAGTGGACTGATTATGAACAG
The DNA here is from genome assembly GCA_900302535.1 of Neoniphon sammara. Lineage (NCBI taxonomy): Eukaryota > Metazoa > Chordata > Actinopteri > Holocentriformes > Holocentridae > Neoniphon > Neoniphon sammara. Next base: position 2,068 of record OMKZ01051450.1, on the reverse strand, counting down.
CTCATTAACAGCACTAGAGAGAGACAGATGCACACACAAATGAGCGGAAGAGGCCGAGTGCTGATGGAGTCGAGGGCACCGCCAGAGGTTCACTTCCTGTCACTGCCATCGGTTCAGAGTCTTCAGTCACACTGCACTTTACAGTGGTGGCCCTTTCCCATCATGCATTTGTCCTGCAGTAATCCCACAGACAAATGAGCTAATACACTGCAGAAAAAATCTCTTAACAAGTCCTTCAGTGTCATTTTCAGTCTTAAAATCTTGTTTTTCTTAAAAGATAAAGTTTTCTTGAAATTAGTGTGCTGATCTGCCTTATTTCAACATATTTATACCAGAAACTGTATCAGAAACAAATGGGATTACTGGCACTGGCAGATTTTTTCACTTGTTTGAAGAAAAACAAGATTTGAACACTGAATATGAGGTGAAATGACTAAAGATGGAGGTTTTTTTTTTGCAGAGTATACTTCTTTAGCCAGACCAAACTCTGCTTTGCTCGGTTACTTTTCGCCGTCACCTCAGTTAGACGCTCAGTTTGATGCACACTTGTGTTTGTGTACCTGCTTACTCTAATTATACCTCTCTGCAGTCAAATTATTAATATTCCAGCAGAGCCTGGGAAGGCATTATCCTGAAGTCAATACCATGTCCAAACAGCGGACAAGTGCACGCTGAGAGCCAGAAAAATAATCTATATGCCTAATTAATTTAGCACATCTAGCTACTTTACCCAGTTTGATATGAATAAATGAGGTAGTTTGCTGTTTCCTCTCTGCATGCTGTCCCCAATTTAGGATCATTTTTGCTGATTTAAGTCCCCATCGGATCACTGTTCTGCCGACCTTGGTCAAATTCAAATGGTGCGGCTGTACTTGATTGAACTCGCCTGGCGCGGTGAGGCAGGGGATGAGCTCTGACTTGGCACTCGGGCCGCTGCTAAACAAACAGCAGAGGGAGAGGAGCAGGATTCAACTTAATAACAAAGTCCAGACCATCGTCTGATTGGGCGGTCACACCGTACCCCGAATCTGTTTGATCTTGTTCCTATCAAAATGACTGTCACTTCTCACTGGTTTATCTTTGCACTTTGGGATTAAATCACTGTGAATTGAGGTTAATCTACCTTGTATGTTTACATTTTTTGCACTGGTTTCTGCCTGGTTCCTACCTCACTCATTACTTTTGCACATTTTTCTCGATTCACTAAAGATTAGTATCATAAGTATTATTTTTATAATACTATGCATTTATTATTACTTTTTTATAATTTATTTGCATTTGCACATTTTACTATTATTATTATTATTGCTTTTTTATTTTTATTGTAGTTTTTTACCTTTATGTATTTTATCCATCTTTCTAACTGTGAGCAACTAGTACTGCAACAGAGCAATTTCCCTGTGGGATCAATAAAGTTTTCTGAATCTGAATCTGAATATGACATAGACACTTTACATTATGAATAGTTTGAATCTCGGGGCAGAGCCTTGCCGTGTCTCTGACCATTTTCAGTCCGCAGAGCTCCTCTGAACCCTCGCTGTGTTGTTTGTTTGTTTTTTTCGTGCCCCCACTGCTTCACATAACATATGGCACTTGGTGACACTTTCAGCCAAAGCTCCTCACCATGAGTGCGTTTATTTTTAGCACGAGTTGTCCTAGTGGGAATCAAACTCCTGACACAGGACCACCAAGAGCGTCCCAGATAACCTTATTCACAGCTCCGGCAACTGGGGTGAACCGCTAACGAGGGCAGCGCGTCACTGTTGTGTCCTGCTCGCTTTGCTTTGAGCTCGGACATCAGCAGGGAAGTGTCCTCTGCCTGTCCACCATTTTTTTTTTCAATTCAGTACAAAAAAAAATAAATCTTTTATTTTTTTCCAACTCACCACTCCAACTCACTGCTCCTATTTCAGAAAACCACAGCTTTATTGCACGCTGTAGTTTAGAGGTCATTGTCTAGGGGGACAAAATGTTTCTCCCTACTTATCTAGTCATCCAGAAAGAGAGCAGCGCAACACACACACACACACACACAAACACACACACACACACACACACAGCATCAGAC
>OMKZ01051446.1:11927-31035 GCA_900302535.1 Neoniphon sammara | reverse complement strand
CAGGCAGGAGGAGCGCTGCGTGTCCGGGCCGCGGAGAGCCATGGGGCTGCTGGACACCACCCTCTGGTAGCGGTAGCAATCTTGGAAAAAGTTTTGGAATGTTAGAGCTGAATTATCTTTGTGAAGTGAGTTGTGTTATAGTATATGTTAAATGTAAACTATTTAAGAATTAAAACACTTCATTGTCTCATCAGCCAAAGATTTTGCCTAGTGTTAATTTGTATTTGAAGGTTATAATTACAAAGTGCCATCTCCACTATAATAAAAACTAAAAAAAATTGATTCATAAAAAAATACTGTTTAGTTAATAAAAAAAAACTTGTGGCACAAAACTTGAACTTGTGCAAATAGTAGATTTCACATTTTTCAGTGCTGTAATCTGCATTGAGTTTCTGATCACCAAGGTTGCCTCCATGCATGGAATTTGTGTTCAGGCAAAATGATGTTGTGCTGCATGCTGATTAAAGATGAATCAAAATTAGAGTAAGATTAAAATGCTGAAAAAACATAAAATAAAGGGTGATACCAAATGAGGCTTTCAAAAGCTCGATAACTTTGGTGTCAGTCTCTGTAAGGAACAAAATAAAAAGAAGTGAGATTAAAAAAGAAAAACACACATACAGAAAGTAGACAACTGTCTAACCGTCTAACTTGTGTGACTCCCCCTTCCCTCTTTTAGTTCTCCTCTCTTTTCCTCTATTTCCTCACACACACTTTATTTGTTAGTCACACACAGTCTCTCTCTCTCTTCCCTCCGTCTCTCACCGCTGACAGTGAGGGAAGGGAGCAGTAGGAGATATCCACCGTAGCTGGCTGTCTCCTCCTCCCCCAGCCTGTACTGCTCCAGGCCCTCCTGCAGGCTCCTGGTGACCTTCTCCAGTGTGACCCTCCCAACATGGCTGCTGGGGATGGACAGCAGGATCCAAAAGTGGGCTACAACACTCCCCTCCCTGGGGAAACAAAGAGGAAAACTCCGAATGTATTGGGCATGTTTGGCTGTATTTATGCCTGACAATAAATTAGATTAGATTCGATTGTACTTTATTTATCCCACAACGGGGAAATTTACTTGTTACAGCAGCAGCATCAGTGTAACAAAACACAACAGAATTAAGAGGTAAGAAAAAAATATATATATAAAAAATAAAATAAAATAAAAAAATAAAATAATGATAAATAAAATAAAAATAAAATAAATATTATAGCTTAAGGGGACTGTAGTATGAATGACACTTCAAGCAAGTGATCTTGATATAAATAGAATGATAATACTTCAGGTTTACTAATCACACATGAGAAATGTATCAAAATAGTATTCACAGTGCACTGGTAAAAGGGATGGTAAAATATGTAATTTCTCAATAAAATATTTGTACTACTTCCACATTTAAGAGTGGAGTGATCCAATTAGCACACAAGCTCAGTTTTGATACTGCCCGCCCCTGTTTGATTAACTCATCAACTGCACCTGTTATCCTCCACTGGGCTCAACAAATGGTAGTAACAGTAACTGTCGTTAGCATTAGTGGATGCTAACGACATGTAAATCCACCATTTACCAAGAATTATTTCACCAATCTATATCAGAAGAGGTGAGGACTAGCAAAGCACTTCACTCATGATATGGAGGTCTTTTTAGCTAGTGATAGTCCGATGTGAACTTTCTCACATTAACTCTAAGCCTCCAAAGCGCAAATTATAAGCAAGCTCTACAGCAATATTAGCTAGGAAAACATTAGCTAACATATTGTTGCAGTGCTAGTAAGAGCCATAGCTATTTCTGTTCCAACAAGCGGGCTATTTTCATTTTCCTGGACAGTTGGTTGGTCTTACCAGAGTCCAGACACTATAGTTATCCTGCAACGGGAACTAAAGACCACTCAGCCCTGCTGAAATGGATTACTGTAGAAAATACAGCCCCTAAAACTCCATTTTATTACAGTTCGTGACTTTAAGGAACTCTCAAATCTTGAATGACAAAGATCTTTGCTTTTAACTGGGTTTACCATCCCTTTGAACTTGTTTTAAAGCTACATTCAGAAAGATTTTTATGGAAGAATATATCCCCTTTACAAGCCTAAAGTCATGTGGTCAGTCAAGTTTTAGCCTCAGTGCTGCAATGAAATGCTTATTTTGCTGGCTCCTCTCAACAGTGTAGCAGTACAGCAATAAAATCTATTTAAAAAATATGTCAAATATAATGTACTATACCAGTAAAGGCGCAAAGTCAAGATGCAAGTCAAGTAAACCATACCAGTCAAGTATATAAGATTATTTGTATATGTAAAATATACATGAAGCGCAAGTGTAACAGACAAGAGTGTCCCATCCCTGCGACCAAGAAAACCATGCATTTTAGGGTTGTTTGAATTACAACTCATCTTGCCTACTCCCCTGTTCCCTCCTGTTGTTAGTTTTACATTCTACATAACATTACATAACATATACATGACAATCTTAAGTTCCTGACAATAGACCTTTTCCACAGCAGCCATTTTGACATGGAATAGTAGGTAAAAACAGGTGCTACTGACCATGCAACTAATAATCAATTAAGGTGTACTAATCACATTAATTAACGTGATTAGTAACACCTTAGTTTACCTACTATTTTATGTCAAAATGACTGCTGTGAAAAAGGTTTATTGGCCTACGCACCCAAAAGCAAAGACAGTGGTGGAGTTGAGGTATCGAGAAAGATCTGAGTCCTTCATTATCTTCTTCACCTGAGAGACAGAGAAAGAGAAAAGCACCCACATACATATACATAGTATTTGATGTGTTTAAGTATTATTGGAAAGATAAAGCTCATGAAATGTAGTACTGTGCATGTAATCCTCCCCCAAATATAATCGATAGATTATTTTTTATTAACAGTAAAAAAACAAAAAACAAAACAAGTAGTCTATGTATGCCAGTATCAGAGGTGTTTGTAGTTCTGGTTAAGCGTGTCATGTTCTCTCTGTGTCCTGAATGCTGGCTAGTCTGGTCTAATCTAGTCTCATTCACTGTAGTTCAATTCAGCTAACTTCAGTTATTCAGTTCCCCAGCAGGCAATTTGCTTGCAGAAACTAAGATATAGACATAAAAATTGAAGTCTGGTCTTATATGCATCAGGAGTAAATGAATGTATTTTTCTGGCTGACCATGCTCTGTACTCCCTTGGCTTCTGTCCTGAACACTGGGCTGCTGTGAGAGGACAAGCCGGCAGAGAAGTTCCTGTTGAGGATGGAGAGGTAGGCTGTGTACTGCTGCTGGACACGAGGCTCTAGCACCCACACCCTGTACTCTGTGAGGGAGAGAGACACAGAGAGACAGATTAATGCCATTCTTTTGTCACTGCCTGATCTGGTAATCCAAGCGGTTATAAACATTTTCCTCCTGACTTCTTGTGTGTTGTATGTGGGAGACAGAGAGACTTTTCCTCACCCAGGAAGTACCACAACAGAGTGGCTCCTCCAGTGAGGATGATGATGATGACGATGATAAGCAGGGCCAGGAGACACTTGCAGGTTCTGGTCTTCCTGACGGGAGGAACCACAGCTTGCGTGCCAGCTCCTGTCTGTAGAGGACCGACAAGTCACCTGTTGCCTACGGAGATTTGTACTTCTACTCCGATAGTTTCTAAAGCTAGCTTTAGGTGTTTTCTTCTCTGAGAAGCAAAAATTCTCAACCTCAACAAGTCATTTAGTGTCATATTCAGTGTTAAAATCTTGTTTTTCTTCAAACAAGTGAAAAAATCGGAGAGAATCTGAGATAATCCCACTTGCTTCCAATGCGTTTTCACTTGTTTCAGGAATTTTTCTGTTGAAACAAGGCAGAATAAGGCAGATCAGCCTGCTAGGATCAAGAAAATGACGCTTGATTCAAGAAAATTCTGGAAACAAGTTGATTAGCATTGGAAACAAGTGGGATTATTTCATCCCACTGGCAGATTTTTTCACTTGTTTGAAGAAAAAACAAATTTCTAGCCTGAAAATGCGACTAAATAACTTGTTACGATGGAGATCTTTTGTAGTGTAAGTAGGTTTACGCACAACTACATCCCTGCAATCATAGGAAGGTCAAAGGTCAAAGCCAAATATTCTTGTGTCATGTAAATTAATTTGAAGGCCTAATGTATCTCAGAGTTTCTTTGTGTTGTTCTGGGACAACAAAACATGTTTTCTTGGGAAAGGGACGTTTTTTATTTTTATTTTTTTAGAAAATCACCATAACATGAAGAAAATTCTCACTCCCAGAGACTGATCAGTGTTACATGATGGTCTAAATGCTGTTTAACGGGGGCTTTTCCACCTTGAAAAGAGTACAAATGCAATGCAGACTAAACGCTTAACACTTGCAATCCCTTGGCACGAAAATGCTTAAATTTAGAGATACTCTATATTGGCCCAAAATGAATGGCTATTAGTGACCTCAATAGTTCAGTTCAAACATCTTGGCATCCTAGTAGGCATATCAGCCGAGTTAATGTAAATTTTAACCAGAACCCAAAACTACTGATGAAAACAAGTGGCACAATTTGTATATGTATAAAACGAAATACAGGCTTCTGTTTTAAAAGTGTTTACTTAAGGTCTCTCCCTGTGGTGCAACTGACTTTGAAATAGTTATTACCATGGGGAATTGTTCCATAGAGGAAAGAGAGGGGTGAGCCTCTATTTCTTTAACCATCTACTTAAAAGTTAAAGGATTATGTTTAGTCTTGAGTACAATCTGGCAGACATAGAATTTTATGTTTTAGATGAGACCCCGTGCATGCATGAAATGCTTCTTATTTAGTAGAGATTTCACTACCCAGGCCTATGGTCAACAATCAAATCAATACGAACAGGTGTTTCAATGTGGCTACATATTAAATTAGCCTTAGTTACATCATTTTCTTTTTAAACCAGTTTACACCAAGGGTGAAGCCTGCTCCTAGGGTGGACCTCCTATATTGGTGTATCCCTCAGCTATATTCTGACCTCATTGTCCAGTGGAGCAGTTGCGATCTCCAGGTCAGATGAATGTGACTTCTTAGAGCCGTTCCCGAGCGCCATGACATCACTCCACGTCCCTTATCATTCCTCGAGAAACCATCTCACTGTCCAAGGTGTTCATCGATGAAACTCCAGTCCAATAGCTTTTATTCAGTGTCTTTGTTGAGCCCATGACCGGACATGTTGCTCAGACAGACAGCGGCTCGCTTTCTGTTTGTAAGTCCAAAGGTAGAAAAACGTTGGTCAATGTTTCCCAAAGCTGGCTTAGATCTCTCCAATGCATAGATGGGTAGCAGGGCTCCCTCTATGACCTGGTTGCTAATGGAATTAAATGAAAATATATCCACAAAGCCATATTTTACAGGCATGAATTAAATCTGTTTCATCCTCTTCTTTTCTTGCATAATCATAAAGGCCTCAGGGCATCTTTGCATCCACAAGCAGCAGCCAGGCAGAGAAGAAGGAGGCATGTAGAGTGACATCACAAGTTAACACCCAGCAACAGAGATGCTCTCATTTAGCCTCCCTATACACAGCTAAACCTGATGGGAATAAAGCAGGGGAAGACCACACTGCAAAAAATCTCAGCAAGTCATTTAGTCTCATATCCAGTGTTAAAATCTTGTTTTTCTTCAAACAATTGAAAAAACCTGCCAGTGGGATGAGATAATCCCGCTTGTTTCCAATGCAGTTTCACTTGTTTCAGGAATTTATCCGGGAAGTATAAATGTGTTGAAACAAGTCAGAATAAGGCAGATCAGCCCACTAGGATCAAGAAAATGACCCTTGATTCGAGATAATTCTGGAAACAAATTGATTAGCATTGGAAACAAGTGGGATTATCTCATCACATTGACAGATTTTTTTTACTGTGTTTGAGAAAAAACAAGATTTGGACACGGAATATGAGACTAAATGACTTGTTAAACTGGAGACTTTTGCAGTGTATTTACATAGGCTACTCATTCCCCAGAGCCCCTTTCATTTTCCATGCAAACATGAAACCCCTTTTGCTGTACAAAGCCTTAAGAGATTGTATAGATACCCCTAGTCTTTCAATATGGTGCAATAGGTTCTAACAGCAAATCCATTCTACTCTACTAGATGCTGATTGATTATTTTCTATTGTTATTATTTCTCACCTGGATAGTAACGGGTAGGTAAATAATTATTTATACTCACATTGCAGGTATGAGATGAGACTACAACCTTCTTATTTTTGTCACATTTATAACGTCAACAAACATGTCCCCTTCCTCCATAGATTCTGGTAGGATTGTAGTCAGTTTTTGGAAATTGCACTGTTCTCTGTGACTTATATCAAACTTGTGTTTACGTCTGCTTCATTCATGATGATTCTGACATGATGATAAAATTTACCAAAACAAAACAATGTTATTTGCAGGCTTCAGAGCTTTTATTGCATTTTCCAACTTTTAAACCCTGCCTGTGGGTACATCTTGTACATCGTCCTTTTTCAGCCAGAAACATTTTGAATCATGGAGGCAACACACTGTTTCATTGTGACTTGTGTGGAATTTTTTTAAATGAATATCAGTGAACTATAACATACAGAGCAAAGACAAAACTTTCAATAGTTCAGATAATATAAAATAAAACATATACAATATAGAAGACATTCATTTAAAACATTCTTGCTGTCAGTGACTGTTAATATAACCATGGGAAAATAGATATTGTTTAACAATCCACTTATATATGAAAATAGGGTGTTTCATAAGCCCACTGCTGAGCCTCAACAGTGCGTCAGTTGACTCTCACCAAATGTTATACAAGCTGTCAGAAATGTATGTGAGTTGATTGTGAAGTACACCTGCTCAAATTTCCATCAACAGACTCTTGGTATAGACTGTCAGCAGTTTTGGTTAGGGTAGGTTGAGGCAATAAAAAAAAAAAAACAAAAACATAATACAATTCCATATTCAGGAATCAGCTGATGATGTCTGTTGATTACAAGGCTTGAGATTTCCCTAATAGTCTGCACAGCAAAAATCACTATGTTAACAAGTCATTTAGTCTCATATTCGGGGTTAAAATCTTGTCTTTCTTAAAACAAGTGGAAAAAAATCTACCAGTGGCATGAGATAATCCCACTTGTTTCCAATGCAAATCCTCTTGAATTTTCCTGAATCAAGTGTAATTTTTTTTTTTTTTTTTTATCCTAGTGGGCTGATCTGCCTTATTTCAACATATTTACGCTTGTTCCCAGAAAAATTAAAACAAGTGGCATCATCTCATCTCACTGGCAGATTTTTTTCACTTGGTTTAAGGTATTTTAACACTGAATATCAAACTAAATATTTGGTAAGATGGCGATTTTTTTTATAATGTACTGGTTGTTGTTACATGTTACATGTTCTTTTGAGGTGAATCTTGCTGTCATGTTGTAGAGAGTAAACAGTAGAATATTAAAATGAAATGTTACTGAAAATAAACTGAAGATGTGCCAGGCTGCTTGTAGTTACACAGGCCATAATACTAAGTACAGAATCCTGACTGTGGGGAATGACATTCTTTTTATGACCCTGTGTTATTGTACAGTAATGCAGCTTTCAACGCTGAACGTTCTTCACTATTACACACAGTGTAATTATGAATAGGCTTCTTTTCATTTCACCTACATGTGTGTGCACATTTCAGGTCAGATGACACTGCTCCTGCAGCAGAAATGGATGCACTAGGGGGATCGAACATGTTACTCTTATGACAGAGTTGTCATTCTAGCCACCAGAACCTTTTAATAAATACATAATTGTAAATACATAATTGTATTCCTTGTATTCCTCTTAAAACAAACAAAAAAGCTGCACCTTTAAAGTTCACAATGTCAGAATGGTTGCTAAGAAAAAAATAAACATAATGGTAAACAAAAAAATAAATAAATCACATGTAATCCAACTCACAATCAAATATTTAACATGTAAAATATATCAAAAATAAAAATAGAATTCTACAAATATTTGTATTTTTTTTATTTTGATTGCGTTTTTGTCACACGTTTACAACAAAACATATTTCCTTGTTGAATCTACTTTATGTTCCACTTTTGAGTTCCCCTAGCACCCCTAGAACTTGGAGTAAGAAAGTTTGTTATTCCAAAAATTTTTGTTCGTCTTTGACAAGCTTAAATAATGTCCAAAACATACTGCGTAGCTTTTGGTTTAAAATTTATATTTTAAGGATGCAAATGAAAACACCCCCGCCCAGCAAATGGTATCATCCTCTTCTCACTACGTTTCCTCTGTGCCGCACTGCCCTGCAGCCCGTCGTCCAGCGCGACACACATGCGGAGTTGTAAACCTTTAAGTTGTGGTGTTGTGAATCAGGTAAGTTGCTCCTAAGCTGTGTCCCACGCTTCTTTCATTTTACCTGTAGTTGTTCCGATTCCGAAACCGTATCGGCGAGTACTGGGGTCCAGCACCGTTTACCAGTTAGCTCGGGATTGGTCAAACTGCCAGGCACCAGTATTTAAGACTGAGGGCTGACAGTATTTCGAGGTCTAGAGAGGCACGGGTCGTGGGAGCCTCTGGGTGAACCAAATGCTACACGCGTTAAATGCACCTTGTATCTTGTGTTAATATAAGTTCAGTGGTGTCGCGGTAGGTGTGAGCTGCCTTTTTGTTTGAGTTCTGTTTTCTCCTGTTTTTTCTCCTGTTTACTGTCCAGAAGTATTTTTCAATAGACATATTTTTTTGTTTTTGTGTAAAAAAAGGGTGGGTGGTGGCGGTGTGGCTCATTGGTGGTGGTGGTGGGGCTCATTGGGTGCTCAGCACCCCTAAAGCTCTGACTCTAGAATCGCCCCTGTACTGCATGCTAAAGAGTGCAGTGTGCTTGTTATGGATAGCACTGACTATCAAGCTTACTTAGCATTAACTGGCATATATCCGCCACCAGAGGGCTCTATTGGCCCGGTAGAGGGTGCCAGTGTGAGCCCTTGTAGTACCATATGACCTGGCAGAGGCTCTGGAGCTGAACTCATCTCTGACCTGCAGAAATTCAAGGCCAGTGGGGTGAAAGGGGGTGGAAAGCTTCGGAAAGTGCTGGAGGGAGGGAAAGGAAACAGGGATGCTTTGGACGTCACTGGCCCGTCGATGTCCTCCAGGCTCTCCTGACTGACTTGCTCCTCTCCCCCGCTGCTCATGCCTGAATCTGGGCTCTGGATGCCATCGCACTGAGCCTGGGGTTTCTCAACTCGCTCGTAGTCTGAACAAACCTGGATGGACCCTTTGCTAAAAACGCCACTGCAGCCCACGCCGCCAAACAGTTTTAGAAAATCTGCTTCTTCACCTTTTTTCCCCTCCATCTTCTTCTGTTGCAGTCCGTGAAAACCAGTCATGCTGATATCATCCACTTCCTCCATGCTCTCCTGACTGACCTGCTCCTCCTCGAAACTAACCATGCCTGAATCTGGACTCTGCAGCCTGCAGCGCTCAGCGTGGAGCTTCTTGACCCTCTCGTAGTCTGAAGATACCTCCATAGATTCACCACTCACACTAGCTTTGGAAAACAATTGTAGAATCTCTTTGTCTTTGTCCTGTTTTTCCTCACTGTCTGTTCCTTCCTTTGCCCCTTCGTTTTTGCCTCCGACTGGCCCATAAGGCGAGTCAGGGGCACAGGCCTCCAAATTCCCACCAGTGAGAGAGGAGAGAGGGGGAGGGCACAGTTTGGAGTAACTGGGGTTGGAGTAACTGGAGTTGTCTGAGTGGCAGACGCTGCCCAATCTCTTCTTCTCTAGCAGTGCTGCTTCTGGGCCCCAGGGCATGACAGCATCCAAGGTGGTGATGACCTCCACAGGGACGATGTCGGCTGGCTTCAACATGGAGCGGAGGGACTCACTGGTATACTGAGAACTCAGCCAAACCTGGAGGAGAGAGAGGCGAGGACGAAGAGGAGCAATTGAAAACATGAGAAATATAGAACAAGAGAAACTTAGATTGGACTGTGGCCACCCCCCTCCTCAAACACACTAATTTAATCTGATAATCTGCACTTTTCTTTCTTCCCTTTTCTCCATTTTACCTTTGGGTTTTTGGGGGGAGTTTTTTCTTGCACAATGTGAGGGTTTAAGCCAAGAGGTGCCACCCTGTTTTGTTTGTTGTAAACCTGTGGGCCTGTAAAGCCCTTTTAGACTGTAAACAGTGATTTGGTGCTCGATATAAACTTCAACTTGAACTTCCCATTCAGGAGCATTAAAGGTCATATCTTATCTCTGTCACTTCATGAGTAACTTTTTCTGTTGGCCAAAAAAACATCTTGCTATTTTGGCAGTGTTGTGTCAGGCTGTGCTGTGCCTTATTTTGATTTGTGCTGTGATGTGTTTAATGTGTTATGTGTTCTAACACATTTTTCCACATTTTATTGGATTTGGAATTTTGGATCAAATGTGGCAGGTTGGCTGGGTCAGTTCGGGACCCTTGCTGTGGAATTTTTTTTCAAATCAGTCAAAGGTCAAGATCAAGGCTGGACATCAGTTTGCCATATGATCATAGAAGGGGCGTATATACCAAAACAGCATCTTTCTGAGTGCATTTCTAGTTTTGTAGTATAACATGCTGAAAACTAAATTGCAACCCTAATCCTTTCTCATTGAAAAAAGTGATGAATATTGGGAAAAAGTCTAAAGCTTACCTGGAAATTTTCATCATGAAGGAAAGACTTTGCTGGGTTCGGTAGGGGAGGACCTTTGATCTTCTTTACAATGTAAACCCTGATGGATGGAACAAACAAGCTGAGAGCAAAGCTGACAAAACATATTGTTCTTGAACAAAGAGGAGAAGGAAGAGATAGGCTAAATTTAAAACATTCTTGTGATATTTTAGTTGTGTCTCTGAATAGCTCTCCCCTTTTACTTACCACGTGTTTTTGTTGGTCCTCAGGAGGATGACAGCCAGGGAGATGGCAAGCACTGCACCAATGATGGTGCCAACCAGAGAATCCAACTCCAGAGCATCAGGGCCACCTGGCAAGCACACACGACAGAGCAAGTAACATTAGCCACAAGGTCACCCTATTTATTTCATTCTCAAGACCAAGCCTTTGTTGTGTGCAATAACTTTAAAGGAACGGTTCCCCCAAAATACAAAACAAAGGTACCCATCGAGATAGAGCCTGTGCGATTTGGCAACGTTTCCAGTATAACATGTCTTCAATGTGCCTTCCTAAAAAAAACAATGACATGGGTACCTGACATAATCAAAGCCCTCCTGGGTGAGGAGCTTTGTTGGAAACTATTTCCTGACAAAGAACACCAGCAAACTGCATTTATCCAAGTAAGATCATACTCTGGATCATGGCAGAATGGAAACCTCACCAAATCACATAAAAACTATCTGGATGGACAGATTGCACTAGGGTTAATATTGGCAATATCTGCCTTATTTCATCCTTGCTTTTTATAGTATTTATTTCTATCTAGCCTTGCCTTTAAACGTTTTTATAGTTATGATTGTCTTGCTGTTTCGCTTTATGCTGTGCACCCCTACCAAAAACAAATTCCTAATGCATCAAATGTATATGGTGAATAAAGTTGATTCTCATTCTGCATCTTCTTCACCCATCTTCTCAGCTTAATGCTGTGTTCATACCGTATTCATATCAGAGAGATCAGAAGTCCGACTTGAAAACGGACTTCATTCAAATCATTGCAGAATAGTCACAGCTAACAATGACACAGACACCTAAGCTAACGCTAGCATGTTGTATGAATGAACTGAGTAAATGTGTATTAATGTTTACAGTTGTAACTACATGGCATGAATGCACTACAAATCACAAAGTGGGGACTAAGATGCTGTGATGTTTGTTATTCTCTTTCTCCATTAGCCAAGATTCTCCTCACAGCAATTAAAAACATATCCATGAAACAAAACCCACAATAGTTACAGTTAAAGTTCCATTACGTGTTGGTGGTGGCTTTGTCGTCCCTATGGGCGATACCCATGATGCAGTGGGACTCCAGTCACTCCAGGTGGGACGGAGCCACTCGTCACGGACCTGCACTCGAACCCGCGCTTCGTACGTCTCCCCTTTCTCGAGATGTTCTTGGTACAGCTCCAACTTGCAGACTGATTCACACATAATTTTATCTGTAAACCGCTTGGTGGCATCCTGGCAAAAGAGAAATATGTGAATGTTTCCATTTCCAATGTCCATTTATGTCTGCTCTGTCTTGTCTTTCCCTTCTGTCAGTTTTGGCTCCACAATTCCACACAAAATCTCTTTCTGTTGCTCTTGCCCTCACTTTCTCTCATACTCGCTTACTGTCCACTGACAAACATCACATCTGATGATTGCTTTTTATTTTCTCTTCAAGAATAAACTCAGATGGAGTTGACAAATGAAGAGGTGAGATTTAGTGATTTAGTCTCATATTCAGTCTTCAAACCATGTTTTTCTTCAAACATGGCAAAAAATCTCCCAGTGGGATGATTCCAATGCAGTTTCACTTGTTTCAGGATTTTTTCAGTATAAAACAAGTAAAAATATTTTGAAATAAGGCATAATGAGGCAGATCAACCTGCTAGTATCAAGAAAGTGAGACTCGATTCAAGAAAATTCTGGAAACAAGTGGGATTATCTCATCCCACTGGCAGATTTTTTGAAGAAAAACTATTTTGAACACTGAATATGAATCTAAATGCCTTGTTATGATGGAGATTTTTTGCAGTGCATATCATTTTACTTTCGTCTCGTATTTGCTCAGAAAATGCATGCATCTTAGACTCCCTAACACTCTCCCTCAGACTGTCACCACACATACACACACAGATATGTTCAAACACACATACATTAACATGTACACTCACATTCCATGACTGAGTGTGTCGTTTCCATTGGAGTTCAAAGCTGTAGATTGAAAACATTTCATTCTTGGGTTTTTCAGGGGGCCAGGAGATGGTGGTAAAGTTGACATCCGGCATTCCTGGAGGATGTGGCTTTACTGCAACATCATGCACGCGCGCACACACACAAACACAAACACACACACACACACACATACACACACACTTTATTTTCAGTGTTTAAGTCTAGGTTAAGATGTAGGGAGTAATATTGCTGCACAGAAGACTATATACTGTATTATCCATTCTACTCACTGTTGCAAGCTATCTTATAGTCGACGCTGATCAAGCTTTCCTTCGGAGACTCACAGCTGATCGAGATGGGCCAGTTGTCGTAGATAGTGAAGTACTACGAAAATTGATAGTGAGGAGAAAAAACTGAGATAAGAAAATTGTTTGTAAAACATATAACAGCAATGCATTTTCCTCACAGTAATAGCAAACTACTACTTTAAGAGCTTAATATTTTTACAAATTGGATATTGACAGATTTTGAGATACTAAATGCTGGACTCCTGTGGGTTATTCTTTTCCAAACAACATCAACATCATCATCAACAATAATAATAATAATAATAATTGTTATTATTATGTTTTGAGTTACTCAAACTCACATAGTCCAAATCGAAGATCAGGGAGCATTTCCTCTGAGTTGATCTGGAGTTATCAATGGGCTCCAGTTTACAATCTGTTCTATTATTAAATCAATAAAAAAGTCAATGTTAATTTCATATGCTATGATGCACACAGAACACTATGAAGGTGAGTATGTTTGTATTTGTGTTTGGATATAGTTATGGGTATACGTGTATGTATGTCTGTACTGTATGAATGTGTGATTTATCTGTCTATCCAGTTTGTTTGTCCTTACTCGGTGGTGGAGAGAGTGCACACCCTGCCAGCGTGGTCGGAGGTGCTATTCCACACACACGTGATGCTGTAATTGAAGTCGCTGAAGCAGTCGAGATCTGGGGGAATCAATGGAGATGAGATGTCAAGTCTATCATCTTGGAGCTGTGACTGCATTTTACTTGTCATTTTTATCACTTTTTTGTTTGTTTTTGTTTTCAAGTCTCACGAAAAAAAACAGTCTTAATCTCAATGTGGCTGCCGGGTTTTTGAAAACAAGATGAATCCTCTTCAATTCTGCCGGTCCTATCAGTAAGTTTGCCAATTCAAATGGATGCTGCATGGCAGAGCTTGTTTCAAAACCACAAAATTTTATTTGAAATTCTAGAGGAGACCCCAAGGTTTCCAAAGATACCAGATATGTCCTGCTGAATTACAGGAAAATGTGTGTAAAATGACACAAGACATCTAGGTATTTTCTATTGCATTTTTGCTGCCATAGAACAATGTCGTCTTGGGTTTGAATATTTCACTCAGCATAAAGTGTTGCAACCAGCAGATGCCGTATATATATGAGCCATTGTTGTGCATATGGGATTTTTTTTCTAAATTTGAAGCCACTGAAGGGGAAATCAGTATTCAAGGTATTAAGTAATTAATTAATGGATACGTCAATCACTAACCATCATGTAAGCGGCTAGGACAATCCAGACTTTCACTGGTCCGGACTTGAAGCAGAACAGTGAGGAGAAACAGTAGACAGGCTTTCTTATCTGCCTCCATTTGGTCTTCAATCAAACAACCATCTGGGATGAAGATCTCAAACTACAGGGGTCGGGTGACAGGGAGATCAGGCTTTTGCTGGAGTGTCCTTTCCGCTGGGTGTGGACAGGTGCTTCCTTCTTGTCATCCTGCACAGATAAAGAGATACAGCTGCTGACATGTGGCGGAGACGCGGTGAGCAAAAGGAAATGAATCGGTTCGTTTTTATTAGCTCGCGGCGCTCCTTCGTCCTACTTATTTCTGCATTTGATCCCCTGAGCAGAAACAGCCAAGCACGCACACATGCTCAAACACACGCACACAGGCGCACACATAAAAACCACTTACTACGCTCACACACAAACCTATATACCTCACCACAAACACGTCGACACACTGAGAAACTGAAATGTCTTCACACCCACAGGTGATCTAAAAAGCAGAAATGGCAGAGCAGAAAGCAGAAATCACTCCAGATCCATCAACAGTCTTCCTGTTCCAGTTCCACTTCCAGAGTGCAGACAAAGCACCTGTTACATTGCCATGGCGATGCTGAAGGCAACCTTATCCGCATGATATAAAGTTTCATTTTAATACACCAGAGTTGGTTGCGAAAAACACCCCATGAGATGAAATAAAAGAGTGACATTTGGTTGATCCTTGTAAAGAAATTCCATTTTGGCTTTTGTATGCTACAAAACAGCTTCCCTACAGCTGGTAGGGATTCAGTGCCTTGCTCAAGGTCGCTACAGCACGGTTTCTTCTTGCCACCGCAGGAACTTGAAGTCAGTTTATCACATCTTCTCAAACCACTGTGCCAACGCCGGGACACATCGCATATCTTACATTTGACATCTTAAGCATGGAAAGACACTCTTCCACTGACTTAAAAAAAAGTCTTAAGCATGACAAATCAGCTCAACGTGGGTTTTAGTTAAGCGTCTTACCTGTTGATAAAGTTGCACAGGATCTGCCTCGAAGCAGTTGCTTCATGCCCTGTTAAAGCAAGAAAGAAAAAAAAATCAGTCAAGAGGTGTTGCTTTCCTCATTGCATATGAAGTTGATTCATCATAAGGAGAAAAGAGAGATGATAATCATCACAGTCTGTGAAGGTCAATGCTATGAAAATGAGTCACTGCTCAAGATATTCTTTTATCTCGTCTTGGTTTGAATCCACCCCCCTCTTCCTCCCACTAAATGTAAAAGTGCACAAACTTGATGTTGTCTGTTCCTTTAGGCTGCTTGTGTCTCATACCATTCAGAGCACCTTCCTCAGGTGTTATACTGCTACTTCTTGATGTGATGTTCACTTAGTGTGTCCTTTGTAAGAGGCTATAGACACTACATTTCACAGGAAACATATTCTCTACAACACGGACCAGTGGATGCTTATTACTTCAGTGCTGATTCAGTACATATCCCATGTCAGCAAGTCATTCCTTTTCCTTCCAGTCAGTCATTCACTATCTGGCTCTGTCCTGATGTTTCCCTCTTACATACATGCACTGAAACACACGCTCACATATACATGCATGCGCACGCGATAGCTTGCTTCGTGTCTCAACATCTGCGGCGTGTTTGTTCTCTTTTCTACTGCATGAATGTCATTTGCGAGAAACCGTTTTTGGTAAAAGTGCGTTACAAACAAAACTCGACTTCACCTTGACATGAACAGGTGATCAGCGTTGACTTCGCCCTCTGAACCACATGGTGACATTTACTCTGTCAAAAACAGGATGAATTGTGTTTGCATGTATGTGTGAAGGTGTGTGTATGTGCCAAATAGGACATGTGGTGAGTGTGG
The DNA here is from genome assembly GCA_900302535.1 of Neoniphon sammara. Taxonomy (NCBI): domain Eukaryota; kingdom Metazoa; phylum Chordata; class Actinopteri; order Holocentriformes; family Holocentridae; genus Neoniphon; species Neoniphon sammara. The sequence goes on along the minus strand of OMKZ01051446.1, from coordinate 14,776 downwards.
TTATTATAGCCCACTGAGAAACAGACACAGCTTCACAGCATCCCTGAGTCCTCATCGCAAAAATACACCTCAAACCCAGACGTGTACAATATAGCCAAGTGACGGCCATTTTTACATACTTGTGTACATACTATTTCATACTTTTGTACTTTTTATTGGCTCTATTGAATACTGCTTACACATCTAATTATGATACTCTAAAGTCAAGACGTTTGGTTGATTTTGTCTATTTAGTTCCTACTTGGTTTGTCCACTGACAATCACTCGACCAATGCAGGCTGAAAGCATGGAGGATTTCTCCAATTTGACTTATAATTTATTGCGACACCACAAAATGTTTGATTCCTGGTTAGAGGCTGACTGGCAGCCTTACTGGATTTGTTTGTGTTCCTGTTGTGGCAGCTCTGCCACAGTGTAACTATGGGTACAGCTGTTTGTGTTGTTACAGCCCTGCTACAGTGTAGCCATGGATGCTAGCTACAGCTGTGCCTCTACTGTCCTGCTAAACTACTATTTGGAGGGTAGAAGCATGTAAATAGCTTTCTGTTGTAATAAATTTGTTTTCATGATGAATACTTTGTGTCAAATGATTGCTGTCTTCAGTAAGTAGCCAGATAATAACCAGGTAATGTACAGGAGACTGGTCATTTTTTTTGCAAAACGGGGTGCTAATAAGGTCTTGTACTCATCCCTTAACTTTATATCCTCATTTATCACAATAACATCATGCACATTGCTACCTGGGTGTACAGTACAGCCAAAGTCTCTTACCACCTGAACAACTAGCCTGGGGGGTTAAGGTAAAGCTGCAGTCTGGGACTTCCCTGATTTGTCAATTTTGTCTCTCCCTCTGGTAGTGAGAAGTGTTCAAAATGATGTTCAGACTACAGCAGAGAAGGTGCAGCAGGCAGTTTTGCTCCTGTGCATTCGGATCATCAGTAAACATCAGTCAGTTTGGCCACACATTAGTTTCAATATAAGGTCTTTGCCAGGCTAATACATGCTAACCATGTAGCAGCACTTGGCTACCCAGTCCATGATCATCTTCTATGAAGAGCATCTCTAACCATGGAAATATTGCCAACTGGTAATGTGTAAACTGATTCTACAATGCAAGGCAAAAAGGCTCAGATTCCAGCTTTAATTGATTAATTAATCTACTGTAATCTTTAGCCTACAACTTCCAAAATATATCTTGTTCACAGCAGTAAATCAGATCACTTTTGCATCAGTAAGTTGAACCACAATAGTGATTGAACATGTACCCAGTTCCTGATGACATTTGCTGTTGTAAACACTTGGTTTTGGGAAGGTCTTTCCAAGAAAAATCCTTTTATGCACAAGATGGGTGTTTTTTAGGAAGCAGTGTTTTCTTATATAATAAATAAAAGAGGAAATGTGAATTTGCTTGGCATGTAAGCACAATATATGCTTGCATACCATCCATCATGATATGAGTTTGTAGTTGCTAACTACATCACCTGTTCATTAGTATTACATATTGTAACATAAACATAGGTGCTTACACACCATTTGATCAAAATATTAGGCACATCATTGGCTGGTGTGCTTAAAGGCATGGTGACAAGGTGCCGCTTCAACATGTATTTTTATACTGTATTAAGAGGTAAAAAATGACTGTGTTGATGAATATTTTGCAAGACAGGTTTTGGCACATCAGCCTTTCAGTGATGGCGAGAACCATCATGGATGTACGGACAAAGGAAAGAGCGCTACCTACAAATTCAAACTTCATCAACAGTGAGTCCAAGGAGAAAGACATCATAGTCGATTTGCAATTTAATCTCTGGGAAATGCAGTGCAGAAACCAAACCAAACAAAGTAACCAAACAAAATCATCATCATCATAATCATAACAATAATAATAATAATAAATACAAAATTCAAGAACCTTGTAGATTAGCTTACTTTGGATCTGTCAGGTCTCTAAGCCCCTGTGAACTGTAGAGGCTGAAATTAAGAATAACAGCCAAAACACAGTAGACACTTACTCTTTGAAGTGCTTGTTTCTAAATTTCAATGGTCACATTTTCTATGCCACAACACAGTCATAAATACTACTGTACACTAAGCAGAGGCATGAAAGGGGAACTTAGTGGGTGATTTTGCATCCTGTGTCTCAGTTCGTTGCCTTTGCTGGAAGCATTACCCACTTGTACTGCCCCTCAAAACTGCCCCGTGTATCACCGCTGCTGGTAGTGCGGAGGTTAGAGAAATGATCAAATCTCCAGACTGGTTGGGGAACATGAATCAGACAACCACGACCAATGGACCGTTGAGCAAGGGACTTAAACCTCCAACTGATCTAATAAACTCAAAGAAGAGGACTGGCTGTACTGGGAATAGCCTGTATGTGAATTTGTGGAACTGCAGGAGTGTGGAACAGGGTCTTGCTGGAAATGCATATGTGTGGTCAGTCAAATTTCCCTGCACAGATAAAGATAAATAACATGAACAACTTCCAGGAAGAGAACCACCAAATTTGAACAAACAGCTTATTTGAAGCACTACTAATTTCTAATGTGTTTTCGGACGTCTTATTCTGTCAAGGTGGTAGGAAAACATGCATCTTAACACAGGATGGATGGATATATATTCCATCATGTATGTTATTATTCATTTTCCAATTCATTCTAAGTCACATTCGACTTTGATGACATTTCATGATATTGAAGGACAGGCATGATACAGGCATGAAGTTATTGGTTTACTTAAGTCATTGCAACAGTTTGGGCAGTTTCAGTCCTTTTCAACCGGACTGAAACTCTCAAGCAAATGATGTTGAACACCACATGGCAAAAAAAAAAAAAAAAAAAAAAAAAAACACC
>OMKZ01051442.1:0-17108 GCA_900302535.1 Neoniphon sammara | reverse complement strand
TGTGTCTCCTGTACGTCGGCTGGATCACCAACTATGTGGCCAACGGGGGTCCCAAAGTTGCGGAGAGCGGCGAGGCGGACAGAAAGTTAGAGGAGGACAGCAAGGGGGAAACCCTGAGGATTATCGAGAGGCTGGACCGGCTGGAGAGCGTCGTCAACGAGCACATCAAAGGTGAGCTGTCGGCCCTAACAGTTCTCTCATAGAGCCTCATTAATTTATCAGCAAAATAAATAAATAAATAAAAGACGCATTTTATTATGAGCGATGCTGGTTTGAAGCCAGCCTTCTTGGAAAAGACTTATTGTGATTCTGTGGTATATTTTAGATGGATGCACACTAAATATCATAGCAAAAAAAAAAAACGTGCAATCTGTAAATCTGTTTTTAATATTATAGTAATACCATATGAGATTAAAAACTACAAGCGTCACAAGGTCATTATAAATTCACAACTGAGTTCCAGAGAGTCCCTCCGGGAATATTATAAGAAGTGATTTTTCCCCCGTCTTTCTCAATTGCACAGTGATACTGGTCTGAAACTATTTGAAAAAGAACAATTGAGATCCTATTCTAAATTCTAGCAGGGTGCGATACAAATATCACAGCAAAACAGACAAGTGGCGATAAAATTAATAGGGTAATATTATAGTGATAAAATGAAGGTCACTATAAATTCAGTGCTGCAGACCGAGTCCCCCCAGGAATGTTGTGGGAATATTATACTCATATTTCACAGTAAAACATATTATAGGAACAGTAGAGGAATATTATAGTGGTACAAAGAGACCAAAAAAAATCAGAAAAGTATATGGTCATTATAAACACTGTAAGGCCCCGTGCCTTAACCATCAGATCTGTGACAAATACATCCGAATTATCTTAAGAAACCTGAAATCAGGTGGGAACGAAGTCCATTGACACTCACCGTCCCATTTAAATGAACTATTTGTATTTGCATCGTCGACCCATTTTATAGCGCTGTCAGGCCAGCTGTTGTGGTCCAACCTAAATTCAGAAATCAGATTAGGTCATTTGTCTAACAACACTATTGAGGTCAGCGCTGGACTTGCCAAACTTTTTCATTAAGACAGCCTCCCCTCTGAGCACGGTGGTATTAAGAATCAAGGATAATTGCATCGCCTTGTAATTATTCACCATTTATGCTGATGACAGGGGCCGGGATGCATTTGCGAACACGAGCAGGGTTTCCTCCGAAGACACAAACCAGGCGGACGCTTCTCGGGCGTGTGACGTCACCAGGCCGATCTCGTTACAATCAACGGGAGGGTGACTTTGTCCATTGATAAAACATTGCCTTGAGCTTTTCCAGCTCAGCCACAACTTCACTCTCTCCCCGCTCCATGTTTTAATTACTCGCCACTGCGCATCAGTGACTCCACACAGATTAGGGAGTGGGACGAGCCCCTCTCTCATATGGGACGGTATATAATTCACTTCGAGCTGAACTGTCCTGGGATTTAGGAAAAATCACACTGGAGCAGTTGATTAACGTCGGGGCACACTTCAACAAGAACTCCCCCTCCTTGGATAGATAAGGGCCGTCATTTATCAAACATCTACTGTATGAGGAAGACTGTTGATCCGGGATTAATTTGGTGGTTCAGATGAGCTCGTTGCGAACGTGCCGCTGCTAATCGGAGCGGCTGAATTAATACAGTTCAGAGTGAAAACATCATTTCAGATGCACAGATACATAACTGCTGACACTTGCAGGCGCAGATATTGAACTGTCAGACTTCCAGGGCAGTTTATGCAGTTCACGGGAAAAAAAAAAGGAGGTGATCGATTCAGGTTGGTGGGAAAAAGAAAGATAAAGCATTGCATCATGGGTTTGAACAGGCCTAAGAGGGAAACAGGGTTCTTTTCTTTGCTGTGGTGTGTAGTCTTGTCCACAAACATTTAAGTACACAGATAATGAAGGTGGAACAATGCAGTTTGTCATAGAGTTGAGACTTGAGGGGATCGGCATCATGGTGGTGATACTGGACTGCATTCAACAAGTAATACATTAAAATAAATGTTAGACTAAGTGTTTGTAATATATGCAAATGATAAAAGGGCATTTCATTTGCATAATATACAGCAGCAACGCCTTGAACAACATTTGCCATGTATATTTACTTAAAGCCCCGGACCAGAAAATATTAATTTTATATGTGCATGGATTTTTGAACATCAAGGATGCAAAATAATCTCTTCACTTTACCCAGTGCAAGGACGAGTTCACACACAGCGCACGAGTAAAGCAACGTTTCCAGCTTTAAAGCACATTTAAAAATGTCTTTTTATTTTTCAACCTTTGTATCGGTGAACTCAGTCAGTGTGGGAGTGGAAAAAGTCCTCAGTCCAGTGAATTAAAGTGTGAACAGGGCGTTTCAGCAGGGGGCGCTCTAACAAGAGGGGGCACATCCATTCTGCATTGGGGATTTACACTTAGTTCTGGCCCTGTATTTCCGCTACAGTCGATCTCGTGTGAAAGTATAGAAAAATGATGAATGTGGTCCAGTGATGAGATGCAAATCTTTGCATCACTTCGATGCAGGTGCACCGTGCCAGTGTGTGCTATATTAGGTTTCTCTGATGCTCAATACAATCCATGGTAAATCTATAGTGCTGCCAGTATGGGGGCTTTTGATCCACCTGAAAATACAGCGCGGGAAGATAGTAGTGTAAAACAAAACAGTTATCATCAACATGAGGACTTTTAGACTGATTAGTCTACAGAGCTGTTCAGTAGTGCTAATTCAGTCTGCCTAGGCTCCGGGGTTAAAGCGGGTGAGTAAATTTAGCCTCTAGAGTGCTTGGCACAACCCTCTTCTCGACTCTGCTCAGCCCTCGGAGCCGGTGCCAGATTACATTATCAGCCATGGGCTGATGTGTTTATGTGTTTATGCCATGTCACTGATACAAAATAGATCAGACCGGGGAGCGGACTTGCAGATTTGAATGAGGATAATTCACCATAACAGAGCACAGAGAGCGGAATGATGTCGAATTTGTCTGTGGAAAAACCTATCTAAAGTCTAATTTTCGTGTGGAATTCTTATAAAGGAAATGTACCTGTTCATTTCTCAGTGTTGAACAAATACAGCCGACATTGTTTTGCTAGCAAAGCTTTCAGGATGACAAACAGCTTTGGTAATTATCCTTGGTGAGTTATAAATTCATGCTAGCAATCTGTCTGCTGATGTTTATGAAGATGAGGAAACAAAAACTGACGCTGCTGCACACACACACTGAACTGGTAACTGACTCCACGGGCTCACACAGTATTTGAACTCTTGCACCTAAATGTGTGTTGTGTCAGTAGCTTTGAAACAAGAAAATAGGCCTGTGCTGCTCTGTGTTTAGTTTTGGTTCTCAGATTTTAAGCTTGGGAAACTTATTTGTATCTATTCATTCCAAACAGATATTCTAAGATAAGCAGACTTGTACATGCAAGATCTCTTTTAGGGTGGATTTTGCCTCTAAGTAGGTTAGACGAAATGAGAAGTGCTAGCTTCGCCGAAGATATTGAGTGGCCCCTTTGGCCGGTGCCACGTTACATTGCTGGCTATGGCGAAGAAGAGGCTCAGTGCTCAGGTTGAAAAGAGAGAGGAGAGGAGATGAGTGCAGGCTTGAGCGTCGTGCTATATTTTACCATATTTGTTTACAACAGTAAATTTCCACGCTGTCGGGCTGGCAGGGTATGAGATACAGCGGATTAAGTGGCTGATCTTGGCGACAATATGCGCTTTCTTTCAGACTTCTTCACAGGATCTGTCTGTGACTTTCTCATGTTTTGACCTTTGCTGTGCAAAAGGTCCCCAAGTAGGAGACGTGTTATTTTTAGTTGCCTCTCTGTGTGTCAAAGCTGAATGAAGTCACTGGGAGTGGATCCATGGTGACACTGCAAATCTACATCTACATCTGGAGGCTGCATGTATGAGATTGCGAGTGTGTGTGTGTGTGTGTGGCATGTTCTGTGCAAAAAGAACAGATACCTTTTTTTATCTGTATCTTCTATGCTCATGACCTTCCTCATCTCTGTTGCCTGCACTGTAAGATACCAAGGGATGCTACAAAAAATTGCAATGTAGGCACAAAGCACAAATTGCGAACGAAGAAACAAACAAAAAAAATGAATGCAGGTGGCCTTGCCTGTCTTCACGAGAAAATGAGAAATAAGAGTTTCAAAAATGCTGGGTCATTCCCAGAGAAATAGGGGTTCTACAGTAAAGTGAAAAGGGCCGCTGTTCGTGTGACTGATGCTGACCTCTTCCTCCCCCCTTGCATCACCACTGAAATTCAAAGGAAAGGTGCAGAGGAACTTGTATGATAATTCAGTGATGCTTCCTGTTAACTTTTTTTTTTTTTTTTTTTTTTTTTTTTTTTTTTTGGTCTGGAAGATGGAGGAGGTGTGACATTCCCAATTCCAAGACGTGTCAATTTATTCAGATTAAAGTGTGATGACAATGTCGCACCTCCTCTGCTCTATTTTATCAAGTGTCTTTCAGGGGAGCGCAGACCTCGGTCAGACCTGCTGGCAGCCTCAGAAATGAACTTTTTGGATCACCTGCCCAGGCCTGTTAAACTATACAAAAACAACCAAAAACAAAAACTAAGAATAATGTTTACCAGCCAAAATGATTAATATACGGGGATATTAATATTTTCAGGGATATTATATAAATAACTAGAAACATTCAACAGGGTTACGAAGTAGGCAAAGCTGCAGGTTCCAGAAGTAAAAAAAAAAAAAAAAAAAAAAAAAGTTTTTAGTAGAAGTTAGATGGTGTGTTCAGATTGAGGCTAATGACTCCTCTGTAGACTTCAAGTATGCTAAGCTAACATGAAATGCTACCCATAGGAACCAAACCAGTGGAAGTACAGAGGTGAAAATAGTATCGAACAAATTGTCTCAGTCTGGGTAAGTTGGAAAAAGGGTATATTGGAGTATTCCTTTAACACTGAACACAGCATGAACAATACCAGGACCCTGGCTCTGTAAATGGAACAGAACCATCATTAATGTCATTAGTAACACCTGTGTTTACCTGCTATTTCATGTCAAAATGGCTGCTGTGAAAAAGGTTCATTGAAAAAAAAAAAGTCAAAGGTCAATGAACTATTTGTTTGCACTGATGATTCAACTGGAGGAGTTTCATGCTCATCCAAGTGAAAGTTACGTAATACTGTATTTGGTAACTGAATGGAACTTTTGCTATTTTAATCCTGGGCACCCAATATAGCCCTGTCCACTTTGCAAATCAAAAAGCTTTGTATAGCTTAAGCCTGAAGCATATTACACAACCAAATATTGCAGGACATCTCACATTATCCAAGCTACCAAATTCCATCTTGCATCAAAACAGTGCACACACTTTAGGATGAGGCAACAACGGGAGATTGCACATTAAAAGACTCAATGACAAGAGACGGCAGAGTCTCTCTGCATTTTGGTTCTCTCCCCCTCTTCTTTCACTCTGTCTCTCCCTCACACATATTCCCACATTCAAAGAGGAATGGGACTTCTTAAACCATTATTATTTTGCTCATGATGGTTAAATGCATGTTTAGCTGTTTCTCTGTCTTTAACCACCAATGCTAGACACAAAAATGAGTTGCTAAATTGACATTTTGCTCACCAGGTAGGTTGAGGGCACTTGACATTACTCTCCAGCGCTTCACTTTTTCTTCACGGTCATGATAGCATACGGCCGACACGTCAAACAGGCAATCATGTTGCTGCCATAGTTCGACAATCTTCTAATATGCCTCTCATTTCTTTTTTTCCTTGTTGGAGCCGAGTTTCCCAGTCGTGCTTTGCAGTAAACAAAGTGATGACATTTCCTGCTGCACTCTAATTGGCCAGATTGACAAATCGGCTCGCTATGCCTTCTCACTCATGTTGGATCATTTTCCTGCATGTTGAAAAATGATCCGTACGTCCCAGACAGTTCTAGACTGCATCGGGAGATTGAGACGTGACGTGCTGGATTTCTCACATCATGCGAGCACAGAGTTGCTGTTTTTACTCTGATCTTGACAGTTTGTCTGGGATGCCTAAATCAGCTGTGATATTGTATGGTGTGTGCCTGGCCTTAGAGTTTTGATAGATAGATAGATAGATAGATAGATAGATAGATAGATAGATAGATACTTTATTCATCTCCAAGAGAAATTCACAATTTGCTTTGATTCCGTTGACTCATGGTAAGAGGACATACCATGGCGGGGGACAAAGATTGAAAAGACCCAAAGACTGTATATAACTGAGAAAGTCAAATGTTATTGTCTCATAAAGTTACCAGCCAGTGTAGAGAGTGACCCTTATTGATTTTCCCTCCAAAGAAAATTTTTTTACCAGCTTTTGACGCTTGGTGGTAATTTCACACGCTGCCTGTTGGTATTCCTGCTTCAGCTGCAGTCTGAACCCTTACAGTGAGTTCACTGAGTGCAAGCACAGTGAAAAACAAAAGCACTTCCAAGCACAGGGAAGCATGCACATGCTTTCAGCACATCTGATGAAGTCAATACAACAGTTGATATTCCGGAAACATCCACACAGATGCATCACACGGTGAATCAGGGCATTACACGAAAATAGAATAGAGAGTAATAGCTTCTCTACGCAAATAAGGCACGGGATAGATCAAACAAGTAGGCAACAGCAGCATACAAACACATCAGCATCATCACAAGCACAGCACCTGAAAGGATGGCTAGGGCCAATCCCAACTCAGCCAACACACACAGTGCTATAAATATTGATAAGTGCTGTATGTGCAGACTCTCCCAAAGCAAGAGACGAGAAAGAAGAGACTCAAGGTTATGACGGAGCCAAGGCTGATTTTTCAGGGCCATGGTTCAGGCCTGTTAGCATCACCTTGAAATACAGCTCACCTGGGTGGAATGAATCAATATGTGGAAATGGAGATCAGTTCAAAGCAGATGAAAGCTCTTTTGAAAATTTAATGTCATTCTGTCACATTAGGTGCAGTGGGGGCAGCACGAACACCACTTGTTGCTTTTCTCATCTGTGGAGCAGGGAGTCAGTGCCCTTGAAGTTCCAGGTCAAAAATAGGCTGCATAAAATTCCACGTGATATGACCAGCACATCGATTTGTTTGTCGAAGTTTCGGGCTATGAATGACCTTTCTCTCAGACTTTTCTTACGTTACCACATAAAAAAAGTGCTTAAATACGAGTACTACAGCTGTGTTTGGGGTGTGTCCATAGAGTTACCATCAAGTGTCAACACACAGTGTACACATCTCAAAATTACACTAGCAAAAATAACTCCCTGAAGAAAGAGACATAGCCCAAGCCCCACACATGAATTGTCTCTTGTATTTCCACAGTAAAATATTAAAATCTTTGGGGTTAATCAATCAAGAATATACAAACAAGATACATGCATGAGTACTTTTTTCTTTGGAGAAATGACCCACCCAGAAGCAAAGTCATAAGTCTTAAGGGGAGTCCCAATAAAAGGAGAAGCAAAATAATCAAAAATACAGGGGATGTCATGTATCCATCTCTTATACCCCCCTAAATGTCCACAAAGAGCACCTCCACCAACTCCTAGGGAGAATATTTGTTTTAAAGGAATACTCCAATGTTTTGGGCAAAATATCCTTTTTCCGACTTACCAAGACAGAGACAAGATATTTGATACCATTTTCACCTCTGTACGTCCACTGATTCAGTTACTATGGGTAGCATTTCATGTTAGCTTAGCATAAAAACTTGAAGTCTACAGGAGTCATTAGCCTAGCTCTGTCAAAGTGGAAAAAAACCTTACAGTAACTCTGAAGCTGTCTTATTTACACAATGTATTATGTGTATTTGAAATGCACATCTTGGAATTTTTTTTTTAAATGAGAGTCATTTCAGGAGAAGTTAGATGGTAGGAACTATAACCACTGAACACATGTTCAGCGGTTATAGTTCCTACCATCTATTATTCTTACCATCTAACTTGTCATAAAATGACCTTTGTTTTGTTTTTTTTGTTTTTTTAATATATATTCCAAGACGTGTATTTCAAATACACGATACATTGTGTAAATAAGACATCTTCGGAGTTGCTCCGAAAGTTTATTTTTTTCCTAGGAGCTAGGTTAATGACTGCTGTCTTTGAAAAAAAAGTTTAAGGAGAAGTTAGATGGTAGGAACTATAATCGCTGAAGACAGACGGAAGGCTACATGTGTTCAGAGCCAGGTCAAGTCTTTATGCTAAGCTAACACAAAATGCTACCCAAAGGAACAGAACAAGTGAGGGGAAAATGTTATTGAACATCTTGTCTCAGTCTGGGTAAGTCAGAACAAGGGTATTTTGCCCAAAACGTTGGAGTGTTCCTTTAAAGAGTAATAAATAAATGTTATTTAATATTTCTAACACATTTCACGTAAAAACACTTAATCACACTTCTCATTCATACCAACTGGTGTGACAGCATCCAGCTCTGTTATCCAATAAGCTTCAAGAGGACTCCCTGCAAGTTGCCACCTTGTTTGGAGATTTGAGCTTTTTCAGTACCAGTATACCAGAGGGTGTTTCATGTGTGCAAAATGGAGGGCCACTGCACTGTCTTTGTTTACATTTGTGATTACAAAGCGGCATTCTGCCATTCTGATATTCAAGGATCTTGTCATTCCAATATATATTTTGTCACAAGGACATTTGACGATATGTATCACTCCAGTAGTGGTGGAGGAAATTGTGCCCTGAATCCTCCACCACTTTCTTGTAACATGCATTTTCCATATTTGAAATTCCCTTCTGGTAAGGGTGACAGCAGTTGGGTGGGTTTGGTATAAAAGCAATCAGAGTGTAATAATTTGTCTTTAAGGTTTATTCCTCTGTGGAAAGTTATCCTCAGGGCTTCTTTAGACAGTTTATGGGTCACTGCTGACGATATGCCACATTGACCATTGCTGTCCATTATCTGAATATCCAAGCATACATACTGACAAGGCACTGGTATGGGTGTTTTTTTTCCCTTTTTGCTTTTGGATTTCAAAAAAAAAAAAACCTGTTCAGTGCCACATCAACCAGCGAATCTATATATGCCCTGTCCTTGAATCCTTCTTTCACAATATCCACTTGTTGTAAGGATGTGGTGTGCCACAGAAGATTTTTTGTAAAAAAATGGATTCTCTGTGAAACTGACTGATAGGAATCTATTGTGGATGGTAGCTGTCCATTGTGAGAAGGTTATAACGACCTGTGGGCTTTCATATACATCTGTGGCCAGTTTGTTATCCTGTTTGGTTGTACAGAGAGTTTCTATTCCCCATCTGTCCAGAAAAATAATAAAAATAGTATGTCATCAATATACCTTATATAAGAGGTGGGTATATATGTCCCACCACTTTGTTTCTGATTTTTTTCTCCCTCTTTTTTGAGACTCCTCTTGAGACCCATGATGTTGTTTCAGGGTGGGTCATCTCTCCAAAGAATAAAGTACTGCCTTAGCAGTATTACACAGGAGAAGAGAGCAAGGTGCAACTCTCGCTCTTGTACAAAAATGAACTCTATTTATTGGACCATGACGTTTCAGCCATGATGGCTTTTCATCAGATAAAAACACACGCAAAGTGCAAGCCTGTCAGCCATGCCAATCGAGGAGGGTAACAATCAGTTTGGCTAAAAATGGGATATGTTGGGGCTGAATGCAACACAAAGCCTCGGGGGCAGTGAGAGGGACCTGGCTGTGCTGCCACACCCCACATGAGCCACAAGTAAACCAGTGCACACAGCAGCATAAATCATACAAAAACCATGCATTGCAGGAAATACAGAAAGAATGCAATCAAATTAAAAAATCATGACACGTCCTTATTGTGCAGAGAGCTAGTAGGGAGCTCATAAAAACAAGTCAGTCAGCAACCAAAGTCAAGGAGGTGCCTATAAGGAGAAAAAACAAAGCAAAAAACAATTTATACAATCTCTAAACCAATGAAACTCAATTTTGACATTGTGAGAAACTCAAAAGCAGGCAATGACCAGTGATCACCAGACAATATGAGCACTTGTTTATAATTGCCACCGTCAGCTTTGTTCACATAGAAAGTATTTCACAGTTCTTGCACTTTTATACAGACAAATTTTGTAAAGCAGGCTGGCTGGGCAAGTGGATATTATGTGAATGCAAGGACAGCAGACACAACACTGTTACTATCACCATTCATCAATTGGTTTTGCATTATTCCGCTCATCTCTGTCATAAATTGAGGTCGGCTTTCATTTGCCATTCTCAGTTTCAGTTTTCAGATTGTGTCTGCCACTGCTGGGATACAGGAGTCCAACTATTGTAGATTTATTTAGAGTTAAGTCTTGAAAATTAACGTTTCAGCTCTGTGTCATCTCAGCCTGCTTGGGGCGTGTTCAACAAGTTCACATGCCAAAAGGTGCCAGAGGCGAAATTCGTCCTCCTTCCTGGGCTGACCATATCTGGTTATTAGAACAACCTGTTTCTCACTCAAAAGGGCTGAAATCTGTCCAGAATTATGGTGTTATTTTTATTCATCTGCCAGCGCCAGATCTGCCGTGAAAACTTTAATCAGTATGGCAACTTACCTTAGGTAATTGGTAAAGTTAAGTCTTAGATTTAATTAATACATGTACTGTACTTTGTTGGTATCATAGTTTTTTCTGTCTTTGACTTCGAACAGACAAGAAACATAAAAAATCAAGGAATAATTCTACAAATTTGTTTTTTAAGCTTTCTCTCGCAGGCTATTTGACTTGATAGTGTCTTTCAAAGGAATGAAGCAAATTAGAAGAAAAAACGCACAATATGGAAATATCATCTGGGAGTACATTAGCAAACTAAACATTCCTCCAGTCCTATTTGTAGTCTGTACATAACACATATAAAAAGTCCATAAGTGAAGGTAAATTCAAAGCAGGGTCTCTCGCTCTTCGACGGTCCTGGGAGACCTGGTAGCAAGAGTTGTTAATTAAAGAAGGGGACTGTGCGTACTGCGGTCAATATCGACCTTGTCACTTCACACACACACACACACACACACACACACACACAAATACACAGGAGATTCATAATGGACTCCACCTTCGCCACAGAGACTCTGCAGTAGTTTGTGGTGTATGACCTGGTATATACACGCATACTTGCATACACACATACACACACAGAAGCGAAAAACACGTGCGCACAGAGCACAGACAGGATACATAGAGACATGACACATACACACACATATACACACATAAACACACCTCCAAATCCCAAATGCAGTAAAGTGCAAGATGCTAATTTATCCATCCATGCATACAGTTGTCTCATCCAATAAGTGAGGAGTGTGCAAGGAGGTATACAGTAGTGTGTGTGCATTCGTGTGTGTGTGTGTGTGTGTGTGTGTGTGTGTGTGTGTGTGTGTGCAGTCCTACAGTCTTTGCCACCTTGCGCGCATGTCATCTTTCACGAGAAAGGACGTTCTCACGCTGGCAGGCTGCTTGAAGGAGCCTGCTCACATTTCTCACACGATGTGTCCAACATGGAATCTAACACTTAGTGAAGCTGCCACTGTCACTCACTGTCTTCTAAATCCCAAAGTGTGTTTACCACAGGCTGCACTGGGGGACTGCAGGGAGGCTTTCCTTGGTGCTACCCCTGGGCTAAATACCTCCAGCTAGGCTTTGGGATGACTATCGCATGCAGTAAGCCTCATGAAGTTGTCATGTGGAGCTGACACATTTGGAGGGTTCTTCTTAAAGTACTGCTTCTCAAACACTGGGTAGGAACCCAAACATGGTTCACAGGTAAATAAAATTGAATCCCTGAATTAATGTGGAGTTATTGTTGCTGAACCCCCTCAAGTCCCTGCATGGAATAGTTTTAGCTTCCAACAGAAATTATTTTGAAGATGCATGTTGCTAGTGATATTTTTAGAAGCAACTTATTATTCTGAATCTGCACTGCTTACAGTTATAAAAGTTCAACAGGCTGCAGTTTAGCTTTAGTTTGTGCCTTTATTATCAATGTTCCTCGTTGTTCCTCAAGGCACTGTGGAAGTTTAACACTTCCTCAAACCCTTAAAATGCTGATCAGACGCCTAAAGGCGCCTACACAAAAGACACAATGACTCCACCTGCGTGTTCTAAATGCCACTTTAGCAAGAACATATATTTGCTGCACTGAACAAAGTGTAGCCTTACTGCAGCTCAGAGCTCAGCGTTCTTCTGCTCAAAGTTCAACCCACTTCAACTTGTTCGTGGTGCCCTGTGATGAAATCTCTGCAGGTCCCATAGAAAGGAGAATTTAAGCCAAGAACTGAAGGACAGTGGAAGGGAAACTAGTCCTCACTGCATCTGAATTCCCTGAGATGTGCATTACAGATTTGGGGGTATATCAGGTTCTTGGGAACATGGGTCTGCCCTGTGGAGATACCACTTGTGTCTAAAAAATGCAGTTGAAATCAGCAGTCGATAAGGACCTCCTTCTTTCATACTACCCCATCTATTGGGGGAAATCCTTGTCAACTTGCTCCAGACTTGTAGTCTGTTGTGCCGTACCAAGCAGTGACTGTGTCAAAGGAGTGAGGCCCTCAGCACCTGACAGTGAAGCACCCAAGTAAACCAATATGGGGTGAACTATTGGAACCATTCCTGCAATACAAATTTATCATGGACGAACGTCCACATATTGATGGACCATGGACCATGGACCTTGTAACCCCTAAAAAGGGAATACAGTTACCAACTTTTTATTACAAATTACACACTTTTTAAAAATCTGTCCTGATTCCAAGTAACTCACATGATCCAAGGACTACAGTTGCAAGCTTGTTAGACATTGTTAAACTTAACACTTAATTTATCCATCATTTTCATTTGCTGTTCCCTGCCGTTCCTAGTTACTGTCTTTCTGTCCGACTGACATCATCTGAAATCCACTTGCTGCTCCCCTGACTGCAGATGTGCCTTCAGTGCTGCTGCCCCGTGGCTAAATAGCAGCTTCCAGCACTTGGGGAGGACTATCACACACAATAAGCTTTCCCTCCACAGTGAGATAAAGTTGTCATGCAGAGTCAGGGGAAATGCCTGAAACTTTCGGAGCGCTAACTATTGTGAGCGTGCTGCTGCTGCTCGTTGTTATCCAAGTCCCACTGATAGGAACTTACAGAAGTTTACCCTGAAGCTATTCATCGAGCCCTCAGAGGGCCACATTTGTATGTAACACTTCATTTTTTACACTATTATTTTATGGCATTTGAGCTTTTTTAAAGGATATGTTTTAAAGGTATTGTTATACTTATTTTCATGTTAAATGTGCTGATCGTTCCAAGTTTTCCCAATAGATCAGAGCTTCCAATCTAACTAAGATACTACTTCAGCATAGTTGTCTAATTGAAAGTCTGGCATCTGGATTGGACACTGCTGCCCATAGAAAGCAGCAAATAGAAACAGAGTGAAATCTAAATGTAAAGCAGTGACTTTGTTCACTGAGCTGCACTCAAAAATATAAATTGGTTGAACCTGCCACCAAAAGTTTTTTAACCACCCCAAACAGACAGTAAGTAGAGGAAGTTGAAGAAAGTAGACCAAATATCTTACCAGAAGCCTGAAGTCATATTACATGATTTCTATGAAATAAAGTCAAAAATTCACAGTCACCTCTCACTGCCACATGGGGCCACCAAAATGCAAAGTTGCCTAGTGTTGCTTTAATTGCTACATTTTAAATCTATGGTGATTTTTATGGCGTCAGGTCTTGCAGGCTATAGTGGAGAATAGGGATGTTGTAATGCCATAATTTTGATAGTTGATTCCCAATAATTGATTTGATGCCATTGCAAAAACAAATCCTGTTGAGCACTCACTCCTTTATATACATAAGTGCTTTGTGTAAACAGCAACAAGTAAACAGAAACTTAATGCGTTTCAAGTATTTGAACATATAGGCTACATTAGACACCGAATTACAACTGCAACATTGGCCTGTAGCCTTCAAATAGAAAACAAAGCAGACCAGCAATATGCTAAATTCAAATTAGAGGAATTATAAGAATTGTCCTGCTGTAACAGCAAATACACTGGTATGATTATGTGCTCTCCTTGTGATTTTATATTTGCATTCAAATGTAAAATAGTTTCTAGTATTTAAACATAGAGGTTAAGGTTTTATTAGAATAAGAACACTTGAATTACAGAGGGAGAAATCAAGTTTCATTGGTAATAGTAATACTAAAACCACTAATATTGGTATTTCTTTCTAACCTTTGGTAATGACTTGGTACCTAGCTATCCATTCTTGTTACACCCCTGGTGGAGAGTGACAGGTCAGGTGTGAGAGAGAGGGGATGCAGTGACAAACAAAAGATGGATTAGAGCCTGCAACACTGTGAGAAAATGATACGTGTCTTAGGTCACTGAGCCACCAATATGTCCTTTAGGCTCAGGATTTTTCTGTGTTATTGTGCAAAAGATTTAGTTTGAAAAGGTTTTCTTTTGATATGACATTTCTCAGTATTGGTGAAACAACAGTGGTCTGTTGGGCATAGAATTTACCCCGGCATGAATCTGCCTCTGGTCACTTCTCCTCAAGATGGAAGAATGCTAATTCTGTACCTTAGTTAGCGGTTATGTATCTGGAACATTTGGATGTCACATTTTAAGGTGGTAATCTACAAGATCCTGTATTTTTTTAAATCTTTTTATTTATTTATTTATTTATTTATTTATTTGTGTCTCCATTGTTGGTGCTAAGTGCTTACTGCTGTGGTGTTTCTGCACTGCACTTCCCAGGGATCACCTGTCCATCAAACAGTGTGGGCGGGACTGTGACCTTTTTTTTTTCCTGAGGATTTTCTGTTAATGGGGTTTGAGTTTCTATAAGTGGCGTTCTTTTCTTTGTCTGTTCAGCCATGGTGGCTATCATTGTTGATGCCAGGGATTTTCTATACAGGGTGAAGATGGGCAACTCATGAGTTTCAGTATTGGCAAAAGGCTGGCTGGAACACGGGCACCATTTTAAGTTGTTTTAGGAGAAGTTAGATGGTAGGAACTATAGATTGTTGGAACTAGTTCCCACCATCTAACTTCTCCTAATACAACTCGTTTTTGTTTGTTTTTTTAATTCCAAGACGTGCATTTCAGTAGCATGTAATACACATGATACATTGTGTAAAGAAGACAGCTTCAGAGTTGCTGTAAGTTTTATTTTCTTCACTTTGACGGAGCTAGGCTAATGACTCCTGTAAACTTCAAGTCTTTATCCTGAACTAATACGAAAAGCTACCCATAGGAACTGAACCAGTGGCTGTATAGAGGTGAAAATGGTATCGAACATCTTGTCTCAGTCTGGGTAAGATGGAAAAAGGGTATTTTGCCCAAAACGGAGTATTCCTTTAATGGACACATCATAGCTTTCTCCAAAAGTATCATGTCATGAGGAACATGCTGACCATGAGTGGTGCCAAGTTCGATTTATTGTGTCAGAAACCATTTTCATGAAGCATTTCCTTCATAGACGTCTATTCAAGCACAAGAGGCTCCTGTCTCCCTGCCCAAACCCCACGCTGTTCCATGTTTACGACCAGTGAATGTTGTCTCCCCTTGAGGGAGGGTCTCTGCTCATGCTCATTACCCAGTGCTGCTTCTGTTGCTGCTGCAGGAAATGTAAAATTCATCACTTCCTGTGTATCAGAGGATTTTTCCTGAGAAAGACCTGCAAGACACCGAGTTTAGCACAGCAAATATCAATGCTCTCATGAGTTGCATATAGATTAAATAACTATTGTGTTATTGCAATTGGTGATTGTAAGTATTAGAATGGACAACTGTTTCTATGAAAATGTCACCGATTATTACTTTAAATCGAACATGTTCCGGGACTGTCTCCGGCTCGCTCGTCTAACTCAGGCAGACAGCCACAACACAGGAGTGTCTGCTCCTCAATCCCCCCAAGGCTTAGTGCAGAGTCTTCTGTGGACTGTGGACAAAACTTTCAGATAGTTTTGTTTTGTTGTACAGCTCTCCTGCAGTGATACCACATTGATTGATTTGTTTTGATATACCGCTTCCCGCATGCCAGTCACAAAGCAGCCTTGGTGGAACGACGGTGGCCTGTCAGAACGCCTGGATTTAACAGTGGATGAATCTGTCTGCTTTACTCTCTGTCACCCGAGGTCTTCCTGAATCTGTCATGGTTGCTCTCAGTGATATGAGCACTCTGGCGATACCCAGACAGCGGGGAGATATACAGCAGCTCCCCCTCCAGCTAAATACCGTCGGGTCGCAGGCGGATTTCTCTCCTAGTGGGAAGAGGTTATCATCTGGGTCATGGGAAAAACACCTGAATCATTTGGATGTCTCGCACTTACTTAGTCTACCACTGTTGCTCGCTGTCATCCAGGTTATACAGATACAAGCCAAGAGTGATCTCTGCCCTAAGGCGTTTTTCCGCTGTCTCCAGGCCTAAGATTGACTCTTGGTGCTCTGTTGAGATGCCTTGCCAATCACAAAGCAGCTTTCCGAGATTGGAGCTTGATAATCTAATTGTTGGACGATGTACAGCACGTCCTCTGCCATCCACGACCCACTGTAGGAGGAAAATACCACGCATAACTGATACTAAATTGTCTTCGTGCCGGAGCACATTTTGCAGAAATAACAAAATTCCAAGCCACACTAAATTATTAGTCACTGGAAAATGATAGAACTGTTCCACAAAGCTTTGCGGGATTTAACAGGAGGGTTAGCAAACACAATTAACTCCAGGGCCTGACCCAGATTTTATCACCTTGAGGGTCTGGATTATCTCATGTGAGAGCAATCTCAAGAAACACCTGAGCTCCCTCCACAGCACGCCACCGCGCCACGCTGCGCCGTTTGAGAACCACTTTTGTGTGGGATAATCTTCCCCCCGAAGAGAAGCGCTCTAAGCTATGGAGCTGTAACGCTACATGGCAGAATTACAGAAGGCATCTTTCCAGTCTGGAGACACTAGCCTTTTCGCTTTGGAAAGATTATCTAAGATGTGTGAGTCTGCCACCCACTGTCGCTCGCTGCCATCTGAGTCCTGTGGCAGCCTGCAGTACTCTTCGCCTTAAGGCTATTCACCAAACCACTGCCC
>OMKZ01051440.1:0-11623 GCA_900302535.1 Neoniphon sammara | reverse complement strand
CACCCTTCCCATCAAGTACAGCTACCTTTATCTCTCTTACTGATATCCCATTGGTTTATACTATGAAATGATCCCTCCCTGCTTTAATCCCCACCCCAATATCCTGTTTCAACAGGAAATAGATCTTATGTTAGATATCTGCTTTTTAATAACAAAGGCTATTGTGCCATTGAAAAACCTAATCATTCTAAATGGTTAGATCTATCTGCTATGTTTTGGGGAAACACATAAAGGTACAAACTTAACATGTCATTTTCAAACTCATTCTCACATGTAAGTGAAATTAGAGCTCACGCTGACAACAATAATACAGACGTTACATTTATGTTTAATTTTCAGCAGCCCAAACAAACAGGGCCGAATGGGAGGATGGACCTGACAAGGTTGGACTAATTAACAGACTAGAAGTAGAATCGAGATGCAGTTCTTGTTTAGACTGACCTAATGTTAAATTGACTGTACAAAAGATGTGTTCTGCTAGATGTGGCTTTATAGCTAAAGCCGACATGGAGTTATTTCAATGTCATACCTATTTTTTCTTGGATTTGTCTTGGCCTTGGCCATTTTTGGATGATGAATCAACTGTTTCCTGCCTATAGAGATACTTTTTTCTGCAACCAGTCTGCCTTCTTTTATTACGTCCTTCACTCCAACAAATGTAAGGCATTACACATATACAGTATGTAATGGTCACTGATTGGCCAAAATCCTATGTATGGATGTTGAAGGGTATAGTACACAGTTCCGAGAGATCTGCACCTCTATTCAACGTTAAGAAACTCTGCACATATTAGTCTCACATTTTCAGAGGTATGCAATGTTATTTATTGTCTGTTTTGGAAGTCATCTTGCTCTGGTCTCAGTCTTGACTTGGTCTCAACTGTTTTTTTGGACTTGGGCCCCATTTCCCGAAAAAAAACATCTCAAATGAAGACACTCTTGAAAATGATCATAGATCTATGATTACCCCAGACCACTCGTAGATAGCTAAGTGCGTCCTAACAAACAAAGTTTGTGCCACTGTGAATAATTGTGATAAATGTGATTTTTGTTGCTCTGTCATCCCACACTCAGAGTTTATCTGTATTTGTGATTGCGCCCTTATGTAATAATTTACTTGCTCAAATGTGCAAAATGACAATGACACAGCAGTAGGGCTTCAGAGGTGTTTTTACCAGTCAATCCACAGCTATTGATCAGCTTTTAAAATAACCAAGCCAGTGTCGTGCTGTCCCATCTCTCTGGGGATAAACACCCCACACACACACCCCACACCCACCACTTGTTCAGTCAGGCATTCAAGCTGGCCGACTTGTTCAGTCAGGCATTCAAGACTGCTTCCTCTTTTGCTCTCATCAATATCTGTCATGCAATATGGATATATGCTCAGAACAACTTGTCTGGTAATGGCAGAGAATTGACTTGTTTGCATTGTTTACAGCGGCTGTTGCTTGATGTGATATTGCTTATAGCTCCGTTGAACATTTATAACCTCTGAACCTGACCTTTGTTGTGTTATAAAAATATCACCTCTATAATAAATGAAATACTACACAGTGTTTTCATAAAAAGACCCAATCTACTCCATATGATTACTTGTGATTAGCATAAGATCAATTCATTAACCCTTGAGCCACAGACAGCAGCATTAAGATGTTAAGATGATATTTGGCTGGTGGGTGTGTGTTCCCAATATGTGCTGCTTTGGGAAATGCGTGTAAATATTTAAGAAGGCTTGTAGAATCACTCTTGAAAATCATAAAGGTGGATAATGTAGTTTTGAGAGAGATAAATGTTTGCAGAGCCTGCTACTATAATGTAATTCTTTGAATTATCTAATTTTATCATAAATTCTTAGAAAAAAAAATTGAAATCAAACAGAAGCCTTGAAGTTGCCTCTTTGAATAGTAAATATACTTGTAAACAAAATTTCTGGCCCTTCAGTTGTAAACAACAGTAAAATGATAACTTTTCAAGGCCCCAGGTACTCAGTTTTTCCCTGAGCATAGATTAACGTAATATATATTTTCATATGCCATAGACTTTTTTCACAACTCTGAGTTGAAAAGGTATCTCGCAAAACTACATACTGCACCTTTAACATCTGAAATGGATCGTTAACTGGAAACGGGGCCCTGGTCTTGATTCAAACTTGACTCGAGCTGACCTTGAAATTGACTCATCTAAGGTGTTTTTAAATCCATCCCAGCAGACGAAAAAGTATTAAATCTTATTTGAGTGTACAGACTGCTGCAGCCATTTTTTGTGAATCAAGTTAAAGGAAGACCAAAACGAGTCAGTAGGATTTCTGTTAGCTTGCTACTCACTGACAGATGACCTTTTCCATTAACAGAGGTGTATGAAAGCCCAGGGCCTCTCCCCTACACTTGTCCTCTGTATAACATGAGAGTAGCATGTTGTACATGTCATCCCAGAGTAACCTTCTAAACCGAAGATGAGTCCCCATCAATCTTACTGAGCAATGTCAAGGCCGACATTCCTCCTGAGAGCTGACAGCGGGTCAAAAAAACTGATGCTCCAGTGTTCTTGGCTAAAAAGCTTCACTTATCAGGAGAATGACAGAGCGGAGTGCGGACAGGGCCGGGATTCACAATCCCTTCCAGCGCTAAATTGCCCTATTTCCCATTTGTGAGCCACTGGACATTTTGGATAATCTCAATGCCATGATTTCGAGGCAGTGCAGATCAGCAGTGTTGCGTGGGATCCTATTGGCAATGGCTCCAAAATTTTTTGCCTGTGCATCAAGGTCCTTACAGTGCTAAGGTGCTTTTGGAAAGTCGGGCCCAGAGGCGCCTGTCAAGCCTGTCTTCAGTAAATAATCACAGTGCCAAGTCTCTGTATTCATTAAATAGAGACTAATCACTGTCCTAATCACTTCCCATTGGGAGAGGGGGTGGGGGGGGTTATTCAATCAGTGGGATTAGCCAGATAACTGTGAAAAAAAGGCTTATATGAACTGAGTCTATTAAGCCTAGATGTTTGGAATAATGAGTTGAAATTAACTTCAATATTTGCTCTTATGATGCCCTAGCAGTCTTTTATACTGCGCAATTCATTTAGGATATTTTTGAAACTTATCAGGCTAACTGCGTAGACCTCATTCTGTCTCTTTAAATATTCCTTGAAGTACAACAGTAATTTACCTTGGCAGGTGAACCAATGCATCTCCCCCCACAGGCCGTGTCGACTCCAGCATCTTTGAGGTTTATGCTAATGAGGTTTAGAGGGATTGTGAAACTTAAATAGGAAGAAAGACAGTGATGCACTCCTCGGAGCGGCCCTGTTGTCACCTTTGTAGGGTGAAACCATCGTATTTCCAAAAAAGATCAGCATTTATAGCATAATACTGCCTTAAGTGTATGTATTTTTTCAAATACATATACAGTATTTATTCTATTTTTTATTTTATTTTTTAATTTGTTTTATATATGTATTTTTTCTCTACTTAGTGCTTATGTTTCTTGTATTTTGTATTTCTTGTATTTCTTATATATTTTCTTATATAGTCCTTATATTTTGCTATTACATTGTTATTTGTCTATATTTAGTTTACTGCTTTCTCCAAAGGAGCTTCCCAGCAAAAGTATTTCACAGATTTGTACTTGTGCAGCTGGAGTGACAATAAAACATCTTGAATCTTGAATGCATTTATAGGATTCAATAATTCAAAGAAGAGAGGAGTTCCAATGCTCTCATCAAGCAAAATTTCAAGAGCCTTTATTGCATGACTAGTTCAGAAAAACATATAAAAAATTCCATTTTATTTTGGAAAAGCTGTGGCTTTCAGGACACATTTCTTCACCCAGTTTCATTCTCATAAAGGCCACAGCATGGCCAAAATATATTGGATTTGTTTTAAAAGGCCTTCTGAGCTAGCCATTGATGGCAGGCTTCTGACAATGTTGCTTGTAGAGAGCCTTGGGACTCCTTTTTTTTTTTTTTTTTTCCTCCCCCAAACCGATTTTCAGATTAATTGACTTGATTGATTAGGTTTCAGGGCCAAGAAGCGTAATTTGCACAAGAATGTCGACTTTTAGTTAAAAAAAAAAGAATTATGCAGTTACAAGGTTTCCATGTGATGGCAGTGTGGCAGTGAACTAATGTTTTGCACGTATCGTCCGATTCAAGGATGTCACAAAACTTTGATGCACACTGGGGAGGCCGGTAGGGCGCCATCACATTCATTAGTTGCCATTGGCCCAGTTATTTTTAGAGCAGCTTTGTACCAAAAGAGAGCAGATTGAAAGTGCAACTACTGGATAACTCTGAGGTATTTCTGAGAAACTTGGCCAAAAATCCGCGGTTTCAAAACTTTGAAAACAAAACAAAACAAAAGTATGACTACATCATTGAAAAAGGGAGATGATTAAGAGGACTATGGCTGCCAAAAGAAGGTGTATTTTGGACTAGGTTTCATGGAAGAAAACAAAGAGAGAGAATGCAAATGGAAATATGGTGAAAAAGCTTAAAAGTCTTTATCATAGTCTTATTTTAATGAGGATGTGATAAAATGACCCACCAATACCACTGTCTTGTTCTTCTGTTTGTAGGTGAATGCCTGTGCCTGGATGGCTACATGAAGGATCCAGTCCATAAGCACCTCTGCATCCGCAATGAATGGGGGCCCAATCAAGGGTAAGTTATGATAATCGCTTTATGATAGCTCATTAACAGGCCAAAAGAAAGAAAGAAAATCTCTAGAAAATAAATTCATATCAAAAACCCTGCAAAGCACTGAACAAAGCCATTTATTTGTTTGGGAAAATCAGTCAAGAATAAATGTTATGTTGCAAAATGGCAATTAAAATTTTGTACCAAAAAAATAAATGGAAAGTACTGCCTAAACTCAGACAGTCTCATTAAGCAACTGATGAGTTATGCCCCTAATCACTGTAGAGGAATTCTTATCATATTGCTATTGGGTCACTAAAGGATATTGTGTTTGTGTCCCTAGAGTGCATTTAAGATAATCTCAGTTTATTTAAGTGTCAAATATGTGTATGTAAGTGGAGTGGATATCTCTTTTAAGTTGCCTATATACAAGGTTTTGTAAAAGTACAAATATTGTAAAAAATTCCTCAAAAGACAGAGGCAGGTCTTCAATAAACAGCAGGTAAAATAATAATGTAAGAATTACCAGGAGTATAAATTAATTAAAGAACTCTCAATTCAAACAATGTTTTTTGCCTAAATTATCATAAAAAATGACTAAATGAACAAACAGAGAGATGCATGTAGTGGAACATGCTAACAAACATAACACTCACACACACAACTCTACTGCTACAATAGCCTGGAGCATTGCTCCTGTTTTTTTAATTAACAGCTTTTTCCTGTTCATTTATTGTGGCTGCGGCAGTTGTTAATTCATTCTGTTGTGAAGCATTGATCCTTTGTTTACAAGATCACCTCTATCTCTTGGTAGTCAACCACTATATCACCAAAAGCAGTTACATGTTTTGTGTGATTAGCAGATATACAGTGTTATTGGTATTACAAATATCAATAGTAGTTGTTATTCTATCTGGCATCTGTTGCCTATGCCCATGATAATTTTAAGCCGTAGGCCAAAATAAGGTAATTATACAAATTTGCTAATTAGAATTCTTTACAGAATAGCTGTAGGTCATTTTTAGACATACTGGATAGTGGCCTTTTTCGGAAAACAGGCCAGATCTTTTTTTGTTGACTTACATAAAGGCCGTGGTCATAGTTGCAGGTTTTACAGTAAACATCAGTAGACGTCTTTTAGTGATGGTGGGTCAGTAATGGTATTTCTTCTGGCATGGTTTTTGGTCTGCTCATCTCTTTTGGGTGCAAGGTCAAGGCTTATCATATATTAGAATAATGCTTCCAAGTGATGACATGATATCTTTTGGCATTGAAAATTGCTGTTTCAGACACTGTCCCAGAAACTATTATAAGTGCTTAATTGGGTTCTCTTTTTGGTTGTTGAAAAGTCCTTGACATTTGGCTAACATCATTTCCATAGTGCCAGCCACTGGGTGACCACTCACAGTTTGTGGACAGGCTGGCATTCTAGGAGCTGCTGCTTGCATCAGAAAAGACAGTAGAGTACAGTAGAGTTCCCACTAAGGCTACCTGGATCAAAAATGCACACACATATGGTACTGATAAACTGCTTTGGATAAAACTGTCAGAAGGTTCTAACTATATTATGGACTTATGGAGATCTCAGTCATGGTGGTCTAACACCCCAGCCCTCTGAAGGATTGACTGAAAGTTACATAAAGTTTGACCTGTTCCTGTTCAGATTTGGACAATTCATTGTGCACACAGAGGATTTGGACATGCCTTCTCTTATACGCAGGTCTATTCAAAACCTCCTCCTCTTCTGCTTCCCATCATTATTATGCAAAATTGAGCCATGGACTACTTTTTTGGTCAGGACAATAGCGTACCAGGATTGAATTGGCATTATGTTTGGGAGATAAACAATGAGACCATAATACATTACAATAAGTTCAGCTGCTCTCTGCTGAACCCATAAGCCATTCACCAATTACAGTCACATTTAAACCGCACAATCACTTGTTACAGCCACATCTACATCACTTACCGACTGAATGTTCATGGAATTCTGTCATATCCTGTGTCTATAAATGTATTCTTGTTAGTCAGCTCTGAATTCACTTTAACCCGTCCAAAACCCACCCCTGCCATTTCAAACCCACTGTTTTCTTAAATGCATTGAAAATGTGTCTATTTCTATGCTGCTCATGATCTTACCCTGTAGGTTTGTCTTTTTATTATCTTATTAATAAAGAGACACGCCCTACAATGAATTGTCAGATCTTGGAGTAATTAGAAATGTTTATGGAAATCACTGGAACTGTTTTGCTTGCTGCTCTAAACCATGGTACAAGCCGTTTGGTCTGTCTGGCCATTATGCATAACGGAATGGAAATTAATAAATGAAACAATCAATGAAAAAGTCTTTTGTTCATCATCAAAGTGGTAAAGTGTGGCGTTAACCATGGTAACACTTTATTTGGACTGTCCAATTAATGTAATGTTAATATTCAACTTTGTACTGTATCAGTTTAGTGTCAACCATTAATCTAAACATAATCCAAACACTGACTGAGATGAAGCTGATACTAAGCTCTATTAACTGTACAAAGTCGAGTATTTACATTTTATTGGACAGGTTGATATGAAGTGAACTGAATATGATATGAAGTGAGTTGAATATGAGACTGGACAGTCCAAATAAAGTGTGACCAAACATGTTTATTAAAATTAAAAATATATACTTCTGTCTTCATAAACCCTCCAGCAACCCGGCCAAAGTTCATCCTTCAACCGTAGATACTGCAAGGCTCCAAAAGCGTTGAATCAACCTGTGTATCTCTAACTCTTGTGTGCTCCGCATCCCAAGGGTAACTTACATGCAGGCACTGGTACTGAATGTTTGGCAAGTCCATAATAAGATGGAAACTGTGCTCTGCTCCATGTCCGGATTTAAATATTCTTCGGGGCATCATTACCATTATGAAATGCTCCAGGTAGCAGCAGACAGAAGCCTGAGATATTCCCGCAACATCTCAGACACCTGTCCAGGATGTTGTTACCTGGATAGAAAGAACGCCTGGAGCCAAACTGGAAAAACATTACCTGAAGTCATACGGGAAGGCTGTCCGCTGTGTGATCTGGCTCTGCAAATCATTGTTCGAATGAAAACAAACCTCGGCGACTGAGGCCCTATCCATGTGCAAATGCTGGATTCACAAGGCGTCTGTTAAACTCAGTACATTTAAATGATTTCTTGGCACCCTCTTTGTGCCGCGGTAGTGCAGTCTTGTATGTGAGATGAAGCTGTGGATGAGTGTATCTGAGTGTGTATCAGTGTGGGAATAAGGCAAGAGAGGAGACAGCTTGTACTTTAAAACATATTCCAAGCACTCAGTGAAGGATTTAGTGGGCTGAGATCTTTGATTTTATTTTTATTTTAATTTTAATGCTGTTGGTTATCGTGTCAAGATTTGTGATTGAATAATTCATATCATATGTGTTGACTTTGGTATCGATTAGCGTGCAGATTTCTTGCCTTACATCTGTAGATTGATGGAATCACCAGACATCTTGAGTTGTGGGTGCATAAGGAGGGATCCAACTATCGCAATGTGAGGGTGGACACAGCTTGATTTAAATATTCATGACCTGAAGTCTGCATCTTGTCGGACACCACAAAACCTCATGTGTAACTACAGGGTTTGAACTGATGGAGAGCAGTGTTCTCTTAAAAGGTAATTTAAATACCACCGCAAAGTGCTAAAGTCAAGATGTGAACTGGGCCAGCAGTGAATTACACCCAAACTGGCACAGGGACTCTGCGTGTATTCATCAATATTTCAGTTTTTAAAGTAAACATCCACATAATTTTCAGATAAATATCATCCATTTTGCTACGTGCTTTCACAGACGGGTATAACTTTATGAAATCTTTAATATTGGCTCTTCTAAACACCTGGTGTCTGTTAGCTCTTTCCAGGGAACATTTCGCACAGTAAGTGATGAGTTTTGGGTTTCTGGCAGCTGTAACAGCAGTATGTTTGAAGTAAATAGAAAAGGGAACTGGGTAGCTATAATGAGCAGTGATAGCCACCATGGCCGAACAAAGAAAAGTTTGCCACCTACACAAACTCAAACTTCATCAACAGGAAATGCAAGGAAAATGACCTAACAGTATACTGGGCACACTGTTTGACTGATAGATGTGAGGCGATTAAAGTGTGAAGATCCTCAAAAATGACACTAATACATGTCTTGCAATAAAGAAATGCTCTAACGTTTTGGGCACAATACCCTTTTTCCAACTTACTCAGACTGAGACAAGATGTTCAATATCATTTTCACCTCTGTACGTCCACTGGTTTGGTTCCTATGTGTAGCATTTTGTGTTAGCTTAGCACAAAGACTTGAAGTCTACAGGAGTCATTAGCCTAGTTCCGTCAAAGTGAACAAAACTCTGAAGCTGTCTTATTTACACAATGTATTATGTATTTGAAATATGTCTTGAAAAAAAAAGATGATAGGAACTACAATGGTTATAGTACCTAACATCTAACTTCTCCCAAAACTACTCGTTTTTTAAAATAATTCCAAGTCAATATTTCATAACTGTGTACTACGCTTGATACACTGTGTAAATAAGACAGCTTTGGAGTAAGGTTATTTTTTTCACTTTGACAGAGCTAGGCTAATGACTCTTGTAGACTTCAAGTCTTTATGCTAAGCTAACATGAAATGCTACCCATAGGAACAGAACCAGTGGAAGTACAGAGGTGAAAATGGTATCGAACATCTTGTCTCAGTCTGGGTAAGTCGGAAAAAGGGTATTTTGCCCAAAACATTGTAGTATTCCTTTAACATAGTCTATGAACAAAAGTAACTTTGGACTTCTGGAACAATCCCCACCTCCACATCATGCCTCCACGGAATATATTCAGTGATATTTCAAACTGGAGCTTTGAGGCCCAAAAACAGGTACTCAGGAAAAGCCCTATAGGTGAGAAAAGGTCACATGCCAGATTCAAGCCTGTTACATCGCCAGTATGTGGTAAGCACCTCAGCCTGACTGACATATCAGGGCATGCCTTGTTCCCTTTATTCTGACTGTATCCCATGCCAGGTTCAGTGCAAGTTTAAATTGTAGAGCATTTTTTTGTTCTTTCTTTTTGTCTACAATTTTGAAACATGAGAATTTTTCCTTCCCTGCTCCCTGTAGCTCACTTCCCCGGTGCTGCTCCTGTCTCCCTGTCACTACGTTACAGAGTGGGCATCCTGGGGTGATTTCAATGTTTAATGACCAGAGCCTCTGGCGTGGAAGCCGCAACCCTCTTTCTAGATGCTCTTTTTGCTTACAGTAGAGCAGGAGTTTGCTCAGAGTGACATCAGGGCCCTGTCACGTCTCCTCCTTACTCTCTCACTCTGCAGACTGTTTAGTCCCCAAGCTGCCACTCCCCATTAATCTCCATCATTCTCTCTCTCACTTCTGCCTCTCGGCATCTGTCTCTTCCCCTCTCTCTCTCACCCTCGCTCTGTGTCTCTCTCTCTTTTCATCATCTGCGCTCTCTGTCACCTCTCTCTCTCTCTCTCTGTCTCTTTCTCTCGTTCTGTCTCATCCTGTCATCATCTCTTATTCCTGCCACTGGTAAATAGATATGAGCCAAAGTCACATTGCATGTCAGCTGCTGGGGAACACATTTTTCAATCAGCATGTTTACACACAGCATACATCATAATGCTAGTTTTGATTTGTGGGGCTCTGGAAGGCAAGAGCACGGTGTGGGAGTGCAGGGGGTTTATACGGTTGGAAATGAAGTGTTACTGTACTTAGATTACTTTTTCCATTAAGAAAGTACTGCATTACGTTTTAGTTTTCAGTAATCACATTACAGTTTAATACTTGAAAAATCACACCCATTAAGGATAGGCTACTGATCAAATTGCTCCAGGCTTCCTAATCATAAAGATAAAAAAAAAAAAAAAATCTTAGTGAGAAAGTGGATGCCTAATGCTTAAGAGAGCTGTGGTGTCTGGTGGACTTTTGCCTCAGCCAGTCTTGCTCCTCATTTTTATTTTGCTGATATGAGTGATTCATTTTACACAGCCTATAATCCATACACCAAAAGACTGATGAAGACAGAAGCTACTCACCACTTTGGGTGGATATTTTTGCATTTATTTGAATTTGCTCCCAGACACTGCTGCAGTTGCAATTAATATCAGTAATGATGACGATAATCCATATAGGATTTTCATCACAGATGATATTCAATCAAGATCATTTCTCTCAAAACCTCAAAACCTTTTTTCCTCAAAAAAATAACTGGAAAAGGATAATTTGTTATGTTTTATGTTTTATGTAAAAGGTTATATAGAAAATCCAATTGAAACAATTTATATGATTATATAAGGCTGTATATAAATATGAATTTCTATACTCATATTCAAAAAATCATAGTAATATTTTATATTATTCATAACCACATTAAAATAGATAAATACATGCAGAATGCAAGTAGATGTAATAAAAAGTGTATTGGTAATGTATCATAAGAGGAAGTATCACAATATATTGAGTTATTGATTTATTATTCCACCCCTACACCATGCACACATTATGCATTATGCATACACATTATGTTGGATTATTGGGAAAGAGTAAGGTTAAGGCCAAAGAAGTAAGTTTTAGGATGAGATATACTAATAGATACTGTTTCCAATGCCCTGATAATATGACTAGCTGTAATGATAATCTGGAGTTGGACCAGATGGACCAAAAGTGCTGCTCTAGGGTCAGATTTTCATCTAAATTTGTGTCTGTTATGATATGATATGTAAAAGTGATCCTGTATCAGCACTCATACAATTTTGGTTCCATCCTTGTGTTTTCCTCCTGGTAAGGGCTGGTCTGGGTTTTAAAGGTCCCATACTGTAACACTTACAGGCATTTGTACTGTTTATGCATGTCTGTTTAACACTGTAATGATTTTAACAATAAAAATTGTGTTCATTTGTTTTCACTCCACTGTTCAGAAGGCCTCTCAGGTCAGTTTTCAGTGCTAAGTGGAAG
>OMKZ01051439.1:0-14929 GCA_900302535.1 Neoniphon sammara | reverse complement strand
GTTCCGTCTTTATTTTATTTATTTATTTTTTTTACTGTAAATAATGTCCTATATGTAAAAAATTAAAAGACTGATTTATGAACAGTTGAACAAACCTGATTCCAGTCTTCTTTTTTTTTTACTGTAAATAATGTAAGAAAGCAAATGCATGTAGATGTAGACTTTAAATGGTAGAATATGTTTATTATTCATATGAGGGTTGTGTATAAATGCTCATGTATATTTTTTGTATGTTTTTGCTGTAGCTTTGTAGCACAGAGGTGTTTTGACTCATTCACATGGTGTTGGGTTTATCGTATATTCCAGCTTCTAGTTGGAACACAAATTGGCCCAGTTGTGACGTTTCAAAATAGCTGCCTACAGAACAGAGTTTTCTGTGACTGATTTGATCTGATGATACCTCAGCTAACCACAGCTAAAATTTTAAAAACATAAAGTTATGTTTGATACACATATATATGTGTGTGTGTGTATATGTATGTATGCGTGTGTGTTTATATATATATACATATACACATACATATATATGTGTGTGTGTGTGTGTGTGTGTGTAGTCCCCAAATGCTTTGCTTTTCACTATGGTTGTTTTTGTAAACCAGTGAAAAACCCATGCTCGGAATGCCAACTCGGAACTCTCCGACTTTCGAGTACCATGGAGTGCAGCAATATGGCATTAGGTATGCAAGCATACCTGATTGCCTGCACCTGTGTCAAAGGTTTATAGGGGTCAGGAAGTCTTGTGCATGCACACTGATGAAAGCCTGACCGCTGAAACGTCAATTAGTTTTCCACCTCAGCAGAATGTATTGAATGCAGGTTGCCGTCTGCATGGGAACTCATTGACAGTGCTTTGAAGATTTTTTGGTTTTACTCACTGTTCTGTCTTGAATACAAAGTAAACATAAGAAGCTATAAGTTCAGCTAGGTTGAAATGAGTTATGGTTATGCCCAAAGACCATATCCACCAATAAAATGGAAAGAGTCTTCAGCTAATCAGTGTCAGCTAATGTTTCAAGAGGTTTGAAGAGGAAATAAATTAACAATAATTTGCCTCAAAATAGTCACTCAAACATAAACTCACTTATAGACTTGGCTTTTGTGCCCATGGCTCTTTGGAGTGCTGTGGAAGCCCACGGTGTACACAGGGATATGGGCCATCTTCTTTGAGGGAATCTTCATCTGGACAGGAAAGTGGGCAAAGAGGAAAGAAAGAGAGTTTATACACCTTTTTCTAGGCTGAACTCCACAGACAAAATCAACCAATTCAAAACAGGCACAAACGACAGACAGCACACACAAATAAACCAGCAGTCATCAGCTAGCCCATGATCACAACACATATACTGCAAACAACACAGTCACATACAGAGGATAGGCAGGAGCTAAGTCACACATACACAAAATGGTCAGTGACGACAAACCACAAATATGTTACACAGTACATAACGACACAAAGGAGTCACAGCACCAGCCCCACACCCCAGCCCACTCCAAAAAAACAGAAGGAAAATGATATATATATATGAAAAAAAAAAAAAAAAATTCAGAACCACAGAAACAACAACCCAAATCTCAAACCTACAGAGAACAGAATGACACATCCACATGGTCTGGTGACTGGGGCAACAAATCAAAATCAAAAGAATTAACATCCACAGAAACAACAGCTACTTGACAAAACAATGTATTTGGCATATGAAAATAAAATTAAGCTACGGTACAATATCCCATCTAGAAATGTTTGGTTCTGAGTATGGGGTGGCATCACTGCCATCACACGTTATGCAAGTTACCTTAGCACTGCAGGAGCTACAGACGGATCTGCAGAAGAAATAAAATTAATGAGCACTCAAGAATAATACTAAATAAGAAAATACTCATTTTTAACTGGGTTTATCATCCCACTAAGTAAGATTTTCACTGTCCCATATTCCAAAATGGCCATATCTGTTATATATTTTGAGTATTGCCAACATTGAACTAAACGGGTCACAAACACTTTTTTTTTTTCCTGAGTCACATCTGTTAAGACTTAACCTGTGATCTGCATACCTGCATTTGTTTACTCCTAGGACAGATATGGTAATTTTGTGACAGTTGCATTAATGCCGGCAGACTGCAGTTATGCAGATTTCATATTGCATTTTAACACATTTTATCACAGTCATGACTTTGCAGCAGTTCTACATATTTTTACTTCTGCATTTGATAACACTGCCTTATGGCTTTACCTGTGAAACTGTTAAGTAAACCATTATACACTTTTACCTTTCGAAATCTGTGTTGGAGGATGAATAAATGTTGGATACACTGTATGTTAATGAGTAAGCTGTTCCAGGATAATCAAGTCATACACTATAAGAAGAATATTAGGCAATGAACTTCAGATAACATTTAGGCTAATACCAGGTAGCATTTTGGAATGAAACCCTGTACACACAAGCCCTCTAATGATGTGAATTTAAAAGATGGTGAATTCATACAAATAGTGAGGTGAGTATCTTTCGCACCTTTTACACAGTAAGCAGGTGGATGGCCATGAGAAGAGAGGGAATTTCACTCTACAGCAGCAGCAAATCTGGGGAAAACACACACAAAATTATCAAGTCTACAGAAACGCAACGCGCTGAGAGACAAGCCATCAGAAGATTGCCATTTCATTACCTTGCCTCTCTTCAGGTTACTGTAGAGCTCTTTGCTCTGAAGGAACTTCTCCATCTCTGCTTTCACCAACACGCGGCGCACGTTGATGACCTCATCTACTGTTAAGGCAAGGCTCTCCACAGGGTGGCTAAACTCCTCCTGAACGTAGTCATCAGTAGAAGAAGAAAGGGGATAAACGAGTGAGTTTCATCATC
The DNA here is from genome assembly GCA_900302535.1 of Neoniphon sammara. Lineage (NCBI taxonomy): Eukaryota > Metazoa > Chordata > Actinopteri > Holocentriformes > Holocentridae > Neoniphon > Neoniphon sammara. The sequence continues at coordinate 12,071 of OMKZ01051439.1, read as the reverse complement.
TAGAAACCATGGTTTTCAACTACCGAACTCCGTAAACATTTAAAGAGTCAGTTTTCTTTGACCACCAGAAGGAAAAGTTCAAATATCAAACTGCACAAGAATTCTCAATTCAAAATATATACTTTTCAGCTTAAAGAAGCAGCTGAAGCAACTCCTTAATGTTTGTTTTAAAGGAATGCGCCAACGTTTTGGGCTAAACCCTTTTTCTGATTAACCCAGACTGAGACAAAATGTTCGATAACATTTTCATCTCTGTATATCCACTGCCTTGGTTCCAGTGGGTAGCATTTCGTGTTAGCTTAGCATGAAGAATTGAAGCCTACAGGAGTCATTAGCCCTAGCTCCATCAAAGTGAAAAAATAAACCTTATAGCAACTCCAAAGCTGTCATATTTACACAACGCAGATTTTTTTTAATGAGAGTTGTTTTGGAAGAAGTTAGATGGTAGGAACTATAACCGATGAACACATAGGTTCAGCGGTTATAGTTCCTACCATCTAACTTCTCCTGAAACGACTCTTTTTTTTATTTTTTTTTTTAATTCCAAGATATGTATTTCAAATACACGACACAATGTGTAAATAAGACAGCTTCAGAGTTGCTGTAAGGTTTATTTTTTCACTTTGACAGAGCTAGGCTAATGACTCCTGTAGACTGAAAGTCTTTATGCTAAGCTAACATGAAATGCTACCCACAGGAACCGAGGTGGACGTGCAGAGGTGAAAATGATATCAAACATCTTGTCTCAGTCTGGGTAAGTTGGAAAAGGGGTATTTTGCCCAAAATGTTGGAGTATTTCTTGAAGAGCTTAGCGTGTGCTCTTAGAAAGTTTTCAAAGAATTACTCCCATGCTAAGCTCACTCCACTCCATTACCAATTTTCCAAGTCCAAAGAAAATCCAGCAGGCTGGCAATCATAAAAAGTTGTTATTAAAAGAAATAACGCATTTTGTGGAAAGGGAAAAGAACATGGAAATAACTTTGTGGATATATTAAAAAAAAGATTGAGTCTGTCTTTGTGGGAGTCTCTGAGATAAAACATTTAATGTCATCATTACGGCCCATGTGCAGTATTTTCTGTCTGCTCATACTTTCTATTGTCAAAGGTGACTATTGTGTAGACGTTTTAACACTTTTAACTTATTGCAGTTGAGCCTCCCTCTACTGAGAGTCCATCAAGGAAACAGTGCTATTTCTCTTAAGGAAGTGAAATTGTGTGTGAAATTGAATGTATAGTGGGATGTTACATAGTACAATGCAGCAGGTCTTCTCAAATGTTTTTGTCATTAACCCTCAGATAGACACATATTAGGGCATATTACTTTTTTCACATCTAAAACTGGGATTATTTCTGAGTCTGAGTGAAATTAAACTAATGCTAATTTTCCCACTAAAACCCCATTTAGGGACCCCTGGGAATCCTCAAACCCCACTCTGAGACCCATTGTTTAGTAGTAGTTTTTATTATGTACAGTCCCTTGTATCTTGTGACATTTGTCTACGGGTTCCGCCCATGGCCCTGATGTAATTATTCCATGACTTTCAGTAAATAAGCTGGAGAACTTTGATGATCTAAGTGTTTCTCTTCCTCATTTGTTAGTGTTGTTTTTCGAAATGGGTGAACAGTTAGGTTTCTGCTGCACTTGAGCTGAAAACCACATAATGCCACATAATTCAGTGAATGTGTGAAACCAAAATTCTGCTTTATTCCTGTAAAGCAGCCTATTCGTAAAAGTCCCTGATACTCCTCCACTTCCCCAAAGAACTGATCGAATTCTCTAACTTTCCCTGTCTTGAATACACGTCAAAATTGATATTTCAGAAATTCCATGACCAGTAGGAATCCTGTGTTTACTACCTACCTGTCGTGTGGAACCAAGACAAATATCAAATAATGTTATTTCTGATTTGAGCTCACCATCCACTGGTGCTCATTTCCAGCTCTGGAGTTGGACGTTATCTCCGATCCCTCTGTGGTTTCATCGACTGAGCTTAGGGACAGACGGGCCGGGGACGGGGGCATCCAACCGTAAACTGGGAGGGAGGCTAGCATGGGGATGGGAGCCAACGGTGAATGGATGGAAAGTGAAAGAGACAGAGAGGGAAATGTAAAGAAACTGAGGGAGACACACAAAATGAGAGTTGATTCAAATTAAAAACAAAACTGAATCAAGTTAAGGAGGACAGTAGAGAGTGAACTGATGGAGTCCCAGTCCACCCAGTAAACTCTTAAACACATGAGCTAACAATCTTTTGATTTGGCCTCATCTCAGATCTGAGCCCACCTGAGCATTCGGCAATAGACACTAACACTGCTGTCTATTATTAATCTTATTTAGTGGAGCGCTTCAGCCCATCCCGGTACATCTGTAACTCAGACCACAGCAAGAGGTCTATTCAACGCCTAGTTCAAAAGAGAAGCTCAGTCGGGGTCATTAGAAATTAAACAGCCACCCACTGTAGGTGGGGTTGCAGCAGAGGGTGGGAAGTGGGCTTTAAATTATGCAACAGTAAAGAACAAAAAAAAAAAGCCCACACAGCTGAGATTGGGTGGCTCTTCAATCCTGCAAATGGAAGGTGTCAATTCAGCTCTAATGGAAAGTAAACAAGCTGATGGAATTGCTAGAGTTGGCTGGTAAACAGCATCAGTACATATAATTTGAATCAGCTGCCGATGACAGTGTGGGCTTGCTGGCTTACACGCTCAGATTTAAATGGTTAAAGCTTGAGAGTCCCCTGCTGGCCGAGTGATGAACCACCATGTTTGTCCAGCCGATGCTCGGCCCTGCCTGAGGCCCGTGGCATGGGGCGCGGATTGGACGGTAACAGCCTCGGGAATGAGGATGGAGAGACGTAGGGATAGTTTTTCTGAAATTATCTCCGTATATGGCAGGGAAAAATGCTGACGCATGGATCACGGTTTTCTCAAAGAAAACACCTTCTCCGAGGCGTACAAACACCTAGGTCCTGCACACAATTCAAAGCCATTAGCTTCTACCCCCCCCCTCTTTACTGAGTCATACTATATCAGCACATCTTTATAAGTTGATTAGAATCCATCACAACACTCCCAATTCAATTACACAGTAGATGTAATCCCTCTCAACCCCTTGCAACCAAGTGCTGTAAGCAGTTTATCAACTGTGGATTGACATACATTATTCTTGATGAGCGGCTCTCACTTATATGACAGAGTTTCATCTCTCACCATTCAAAAAGGAAACAATTTAATGAGCGTAGATGCTTCATGTGTGCCTAAGAACAGAGAGGAATCAATGGGCCCATGCAGTGGACACCAGAGGACCACATCCTTTCCAATTTGATAATGTTTAATGCTCTGAGAACTGAAATAAAAACCCATCAAGTTAGACCTTTTTCACCTTCATCAGACTGCAGCTTAGAACTCAAAATCAGAGTGTGCACACTTACGCCAACAAGGTTTTTTTTAGTTTTTCAGTTTTAGGACACTGTCAGAAAATATGTAGCCTTTTGTTATTGCCTTGATCTTTCTAGTTACTATATATAAATGAAACTGGAAAAAAACTGATTTAATTGCCTCAAGGAAATAAAAAATTTTAATTTTAGGTGTGCACACTTTCACTGCCCACTGACAAATACACTGCATTAGGTTTATTTGGTTTGGAGGAAGGGGTTGATATCAATTTACTGACGACTTTCAGTGAAATCATGCACATCATATGAATCCTTAAAGAGCATGGATACACAGAGCCTCAAAAACCACAAGCCTGTGGTTCTAATACAGTTTGTGTGTCTCCCTCTATGGGATAAGAGATAGAACTGCAGCCAGTGTGCCAAACACTAGAATAGATGACTTCACGGTTTCCACCAAAAAGGGGGGACCAGTTAGTGAAAAGAGCTGCTGTAGTGTATAGCTGGAGTGAAAAAATAAAAAAAACCTTGGCCCTCCATGGTCCCCAAAACTGTGAACTAATGATGTAAAACAGAAATGTTCCCCCTTGCCGGTTTATTAATGTTTTATCTTCTGTGTGAAACAGTTTGGTTTCCACAACAGCTGCGTTTGCTGTGGCAAAAAACAGCTGAAAACCATTCAAGGCAATGTATCTGTCATTTGTCAAATTCCCTGATATTCCCGACTTGCACAGAGATTTTCAATCCCTGACTTTTCACATCTCTAAATTCAATGATATTCCAGAAAAAACACAGCTGGTCAAAAATCTGAGAGTACTTTGTATCAGTATAACTTTGAGAGAGAACTCTTTACCACCAAAGCACCAGTGCCAAGGTGGGCGTGCTACATTTACATACTGACCTCTCTGCATAGGAGGCGGTCCAGTGCCTGTCAGAGTCTGGGCCCGCGGCCTCTCTCCCCTCAGCCTGACCGCCCCGCCCAGCTGGGCCGACTCAGAGAGCGAAGGAAGTATCTCCCCGCGGAGCAAGGCCAGGTCATGCTCAGAGAAGGAGCGGTCCCGCTTCAGAGGCGTGGGGGAGCTCTCTGTCCTCCTCAGTTCCCCTCCATCGGGGGACTCTTCCTCCTACAGGCACGAAGGAAGGAAAAGAGGGAGGACGTGGGGTTGGAGGAGGAAGAGGAGAAAGGAAAGGAAGACAGGAAATGAGGGGATGAAGTGAAGGTCAGCAGAGATAGTACAAATTGGAATGAGAGAAGTACATTGTGTAACATGCTGGAGTCTGTCAACTCAATCCTAATCTGAATATTTTTGGTTCAACAAATAGCTCAGTGGCAGAGCTGTTCTGGAGGCAGAAATATTTGAATTGGTTGGCTAGCTAACTAGTTTACCTTGACAGATAGAGACTAATGTGGCTAGTTTGAGCTTGTAAGGTCAGCTAGGCTAACTAGCTAACCTAGCTAACTTAGTATAGCTACACTGCCTTTTATTCCATTCCTTTTCTTTTATTCTTTTCTACCTTTTATAGGTAGAAAGAGTGCTAGGCTTTACAATATTACTTCCTTTTGCAAGTGTCTTGCCCTTTTTGTTAGGCCTCAGTTAAATGTTACTACGATTCTTTTGCTCCACCTACTGAGGTTTAACTCAACAAACAAGTTAATTTTTGACTCCAGTGGATTTCTGCCTCAGAGTAGTATTTGCACACCTCAAACCCTATTCTGCTTTAAGCTACTTTTTTAATCAAGTGCTGTACAGGATATTGCAGAGTGTATTAAACCTTGCTGCTGCTGAAAGGAGGATTCACAGTGCTCAACAGGCCAAGTACAAGTGTTGGATCTGCAGTGCCTACCACTGGCTACAGGGGAGGCTTTAATAAATTTAGTTTAATTAGTTTTCTTTAATGTTTGCTTTAATCTGTCTGCATCCAAGGTAAGGTAGAAATAGGGGGACAAGCTACAAAGAAAGGACCGGTTTGAACTATTTCCATGTCGCCTTGGTAGCCCTGGACACCAAACATCTCAACTCAATGACAATCACAGAAATAACAGCAAAACAAGAAACACTGTCTCAAGTTAGTATCTTCGAGCAAAAGAGAGGATTCATTCTAATCACGACTATCCTCCCACTGTGCCACTCTGCTACTGCAACGAGGCATCTTTAACCCACTTGAAATAGGAAACACTGACCAAAACACAGATAGTTTTTCACAGCAGCGCATGCTCTGAGTTCCTACAGTAGGTCCCGAGAGACATGACAGGAACAATTCCTTTTCTCTTCTCTACCGACATCTCAGTGTCAAGCTCCTCTCTCACCTCAAATATGTTCATCTCCTCCATCTCAGCGAGAGTCGGGGCCTTGAGCAGGATGCGAGGGCGGGACGGTGGCCGGGGCCCCGGCTCCGAGACCGACAGGTCAATGCACGAAGTAGATTTGACATTACAAGGACAAGACTGGGCGAGGCAGGGCAAAGAGCCAAATGCTGCGAGAAGAGACACCGAAACACCAAGAGAGAAAAGTCACTGACATGCTGAGAATACACAATGAGAATGGCTTTAAATGTGAGCAAGGCACTTTTTTATTTTGAATTTAAAGAGGTGCTACATGTGGCATTTTGACATTTTTAAGTCATTGCCATATTCACTTAATCTTTGACAATAATTTTGAAACATGATTATAGTTAGCACACATAAACCAGATTTCTAAACTGTGGGTTATAGCAAAGACCTTTTGAATATAGAATATTTTATAAAAAGGTCTCTGGTTATAGAGTGCAGCACTGGGTTGGATTTGGCGGGAAATCTGCTGGATTGCTTTAAGGCACAAAACAGGAAGAGGGCGCTGTTCTTTCAGTGCAAAGAACAGTGGTAACGGTGGATGGTAGAAGGAATGAAAGACAAAGGATTTAAAAAAAAATCACTTCCCACATGTTAATCCTCTTCACAACACGATTTATGGGAGATGTGGTCTTCATTTTGACAGAGTGTACTAGTCATCTCCAAAATGGTCTCATTTGTTTACTGTGAACAATAGCAAGGTATCACAATGAATTTCACAGTGATGTAGTGGTATATGAAAATGCTACATATGAAGCACCTTTAAATTCACCTCTGAAGCAAAATGATGTGAGAATGGTAGAAGGTACAATAAATAAAATGCATGAATGTGAAATTTTATAATAATGTGGTACTTGCGTAGGGAAGTGCTCTTTTGGCTTGAACAAACAACAGAACTGCTGGCTCATTCAAAGCAGGGCAGGGCTGATGCCTACTGAACTGGGGGCTTGAGTCCTCTTGCTGAAGGACAGTCTCTCCAACCATGAGGCCGTCCTTCTATCCATGTTGCTATTTTAATTATTAGCTCTGTATTGTTTCTTTTTACTTTATTGAGTAAAGATATTGATATCCAAGGATATTGAGTTTAGAAACTATGTTGTATCCACCTTATCTGCAAAATGAGCTTCCTTTATCAGCAGCCCACACACACACAATATAAACCTGACCATCTATAAATAGCTAATCAATATATATGAAATACAATACCACTCTCACATGTACTTAAGCTCTAAATGAGAAAAAATAAATGCCCCTGTTACACGAGTCCACAACTCGTAGTATGACCCTCACAGGCTACGGTGCAAACTGGACAGTTTGCAGTGTAAGCCATGTGTGTGGTCCTTTCACCTTCAGTATATCATTTGTTATCCAAATAGTGCAGTGAGAGCACAATATTGAATTAAGTTATTGATACAGTAGCTGCACATAGGCAGATGATCCGAGACACAAATGCACAAACAGGTTGGTACAGCCCATAGAACCCTATCATTTACTAAAGACACCACAGGGCTACTACAACACCAAAAGGCAGAATAGTTTTCTCAGTCATCATCCAACTGGTTTTCTATGTTGGCAAATGCATACAGCTAGTTCAACAAGCAACCACCTCTTGGCAGCCACTTTACAGCTACCTATTTGTGTCTCTATGGAACAAAATTTGTGTTTAATTCCAAACACAAGGTGTGTCTTTGATTAGGGTGAAAAATACCCCATAAAACAGAAATGACAACTGGCCCTTCACAAATGAGGCAGGCACAGTAAGTAAAATAAACAAATGTTTTGGTGCCCCACTTAAGACCTAACAGTGGCATTTTAAAAATGCAACCATGGAACAATGGAGATGCGTCACTCCATCACAATGTGCACTATGTGATTTTATTTCATTTCACCACTAGTTAGTATGAAGGATGACAGCAGTAGAGCAGCTCCTTACGTCTGGAGCTAGGTGGGACCACAGGCCTCAGCTTTCTCTCCTGCTTGATCTCAGCCAGGACTTTGTCGTGGAGAGACTGCTGCTCCTGAGGAGGAGGAGGGAGGCTGCGCTCTGAAACCTGATGAGAGAAAACAATGGACAGGACATTCACACTCCTAGGAAATCTGAGAGAGGTGAGAAAGATGAAAAGTAAGATTCAACTGGTATGCCTTTTCAAGGCCGATACCAACTCAGATTTTATTGGATTTTACTGGACGTTGCCATTTTGTGCAGATATTCAGGTGTCTTGTATGGCAGAAAATTCCAACAATATATAATACTCAGTATTCAGTATGTCCTCCAGGGGCACTAAAGCCCTGCAGTGAAACCCATAATGATACTGATGATAGTAGTAATACTGATAACAGTAACAACATCAGCAACAACAGTAATACAGATTGATGCATTCAAAAAATTTGTAATCAAACAAACTGCATCAAATCCATCAAAACAGTGATGGACAACCCTGACTGGCATGTATACCATTTTTAATAAAAGGCCAATGTTGGCCCTAACCCTGACAAAAAGACCTGAAAAGAAAACAATAAGGCAATGTAGAATAAGAAGAGAAATTTGGCACAAAACAGGTTGTACAAAGTACAATTATCTAAAACAAATTTTTAATCTAATACTCACTCTAGCCTAAAACATTCCTTACATTGTAATGTCCTCCAAAAAGCTGCCATACTGTTGCTCCAGGCATTTTCACTCATCCTGCATAGTGGTAATTGATGATGTGACTATAAAGGCCTTTCAGGTGATGCAAGCACACACTGTAAATAACAGTGGACCGTGAGAAAAGATGAGCTTGACAAGTCCCTGCTAATCATTATGCACAGTGTATGCAAGGAGTCCTGTAAACTTCAAGTCTTGATGCTAAGCTAACACAAAATGCTATCCATATGAACCGAATAGTGGGCATATAGGGGTAAAAATGGCTAGTAGTGGCTAGTGGTCACATGTTATTAGCATTAACTTTGGCTGCTTTGCCAGTTAGCTGCTGGCTAATTAGCATGGCTAAGTATTATAAAAACAGCTGTTTAGACTGATTTTGGTGATTCTTCGCATGGGATTCAGGACACATTGGAGTGGCAGAGGCAAAACGCGGTAAACTAAATTTAAATCTTTTGTTTTCATTATTATATATTTAGCCTTTATTTGTGCATAGTCACTTTCTCACTACATCTCCATGATGGAACCAGCTATGGTTGTGATTTCTGATGCTGCTGCTAAGCCTCTATACTGCTAAGGCATTGTATACATGGAGTGGTAGTCAGGTGGGTGTAATCTGAATACCCAGGAAAAAAAAAAAAGATGGGCAAACTCCACATAACTGAATATACCCTCTGCTACATTGCTGGTGTGAATTTGTAGTATGAGCCAAGTCGACTCACCGGTTTCAGTGGAGGTCTTGATCTTATGAAGTCCAGTATCAATTCGTGGGCATTTCTCTTCACTCTGGTGGGGATGTCACCATCCACCTGGCAAAGACAAGACAGCACCACGATGAATAATTACCATCTGTAAAAACACAAAGTGTTCGCCTGCTGTCTGTATGAATATGTCTTATATTAGGTGTGTGATTGGTGTGAGGGCCTCAAGGTGATTCTAGGTCACATGCAAGAGGCAGTTGCTCTTAGAACTTGAAATGTTTTTCAAGTAATATGATCATGTTATGGGTTTGCTTTAATCACAATTACAATATAATAAGCAACAAAACACAATATGCAACAAGAAGAATGTATTATATACTTTTAGGTGCGTACCGCAGTCATACCATAATCAATAAAAATGCTTGTCATAATGTTTTATATTGTATCTAGATGAAGTGATTATATGTGCAAATACTGCATAGTAATAGTATTAACAGTGGCTACACACTCATTAAACCCTTTTAACACTCAGGGAACTCTTCATTAGTAGTTGTGTCCTGTTTGAATTATGTATCTCATTGTGACGTGGGCCTCAAGGTGACACACTGTCACATATATGCTGTTACACAGCATGTTTATTGCCTGCATCCAACGTTATATATAGTGTAGTGCACTGCATGAAAAAATGGGAAGGTGAGCACAGCAAGGTCTTTGAATAACAAAATCTTGGAGTCACAGTCTCGCTCCTGTCTGCCCTCTATGTCCTTATGTCCCAATTCTAGAGATTTCACCAGAGTCAAATCATGGTGTAACAAATGTTTCAGCAGGGTTCACATTTCAGAAAGGAATCTATCATCATCCCCTTCAAAGCAACTGTAAATAAAATATATACAACACTGCCAAATATGCTAACCATTTCCTGTGACTTATCACATGGATATGTCTGCCTGTGTAGGAAGAGACAAGTTCTATCCATGCTGTCCCAATTCCTACTGGTCAATAGAGGTCAATAACTGTCATAGATTAACAAATTAATGTGCTTAAAGTATTACTGGAGTATGAAAGGAATATTCCAACATTTAGGGCAAAATACCTTTTTTTCCGACTTGACACAAGATGCTTGATACCATTTTCACCTCTGTACGTCCACTGGTTTGGTTCCTGTGGGTAGCATTTTGTGTTAGCTTAGCATAAAGGCTTGAAATCTACAGGAGTCATTAGCCTAGCTCTGTCAAAGTGAAAAAAAAATAAACAAACCTTACAGCAACTCTAAAGCTGTCTTATTTACACAATGTATCGTGTATTTGAAATACACATCTTGGAATTTTTTTTTTAAAAACGAGAGCCGTTCTAAGAGTTAGAGGTTAGATGTTAGGAAATATAACTGCTGAACATATGTGTTCAGTGGTTTTAGTTCCTACCATCTAACTTCTAAAATGACCTTTTTCCAAGATGTGTATTTCAAATACACGTGATACATTGTGTAAATAAGACAGCTTCGCAGTTGCTGTAAGGTTTATTTTTTTTTTCACTTTGACAGAGCTAGGCTAATGACTCCTGTAGACTTCAAGTCTTTATGCTAAGCTAACATGAAACGCTACCCATAGGAACCGAACCAGTGGGCGTACAGAAGTGAAAATGGTAGTGAAAATGTCTCAGTCTGGTTAAGTCGGAAAAGGGTATTTTGCCCAAAACGTTGGAGTATTCCTTTAATGCTTAGCTTTATTTCTGAAAATCAAGAGCCTCAGGTCAGGTTCTCTTACCATGACTTTGCGTAGCTGGAACTTGCGTGCCCGGATGTCCTGCATCAGCATCTCGAAGGGCGTGAGGCTGAACTCGGTGGGCAGTGGGTTGAAAGGTTGCTCCTGCACCTTCTTCAGCTTCACTCCCTGTCTCAACTCCTTCATCAGCTGCACCCACAGGCGTGCCTGGGATGGGAAAAACAACACACCCACACGCAAGCGTCACACAACCCTGTGGTGACACACAAGCATCATGCTATTGTCCCGACGCTCATCATCATTGCATCTCACCCAGTCTCTGTGTTTCAGCGCGTCAAGCTCAACCATGGAACGGTCTTCCTGAGTTTCTTCTGTTCTCATCTTCCTCAGCATCTGAAGGAAAAAACAAAATAAATAAATCTAATTTCTTCGCCATCTAAGATCTTTTGGGGCTAGTGGCCAAAGTCTCCTCATGTTCTCTACTTCCGTGATTCTGAGTGTGATTCTGTACAGGCTGGTACAGCAACCTGTCTGTGGAACTTAAATCAAGGCTGTCCAGAGAGCTGCGAATATGCTCTAAGATTGCAGGCCGGCCAACTGAGCGAATCTTTAGTCGGCCCACTGCATGAGTATGGTGAGATTGGCCAACAGTATGACCTCTGACGCTGGTCATATCCTGAATAACGAGTACCAACTTTTACCATCAAACAGACAGTTCAGAATTCCACAGTTCAACAGAAACAAACTAAAAACTCCTTTATACATCAGTCTATTCTGTTATTAAACCAGGTGTTTAGGCCCAGGAGGAACGTGAAATGAGGGATCATTCAGTAACATTTTTTGTGTTTGTGATGCTGTTGGATATTTGTATTGTTTTTGTTTTATCTATGTCAACCAGGAACTGAACTACTTTGGCATGATGTCGAACATGTTAACATTTTTTATAGAATGTTAATTTTTTTAATAAAATGTTTTGTAGAATATTTGCTTCCCTGGATGGCCCATGTTTATGTGAAATCATCAAATTTGAGCCATGTTCCTCAAAGCCATTGCCTTAATTATAACAGAACAGCCTTAATCTGAACTGCGAATGGGAAACTGGAGACTTGGAAACTAAAACACAAAAAAGCATTATTATGGCAATTAATGAGGAGGGGAATAAAATCAATGAACAGTCCGAAATGCGAGGAACAAAAACAACCAAACACACCTCCTTAGCATCTCTGATCTTGATGAGGAAGGTCTGCAGCTCCAGCGTCTCTACAAACAGAGCCCTGCAGACGGCCT
>OMKZ01051438.1:0-14028 GCA_900302535.1 Neoniphon sammara | reverse complement strand
AGCTACCCTCCTGAAAAACCGTCCTCTCCCCCCTCCAAAATTAGGCAAATCCACCCAGCCTCCGGAGAAGCCAAACACTCCAAGGAGGACTCTATAAATCAAAATAAAAATGAAGACATGCCCAGAAACAGGGGATAAAAACACAAAGGGTTTTTTTTTCGTTAACGTTACATACGATGGAACGTTGATCCGTCCTCGAACAATTTCAAAAAATATAGCTACTAACGGTTACCTTAATCGACCAAATACAACGCAGAAAATGGACAAATGGCGCAAAACCGACAACAGATTAGTCTAAAACGTAATTCCAATACGTACATGGTTAATTAATCCACTCATAGAAGGTGATTTTTGACAACTGGAGAATCTGGCGTCTCCTCCTTTTCTCCACACTTTGCAGGTAACAAATCCCCAAAGTCACGTCAAATGTGTCCAGTTCCCTCTACTCCGTCCCTTCTCCTCGTCCTCTCCTCCTCCTCCTCTGCGACAGCTGTTCTCCTCTCCGTCTGCCAACTCCTCATCTTCTCCTCACTCGCCCATCATTCATTCCTTTATCGTTGCTCCGCGTTTCGTCTCCTGCCTGCTTGTCATCTCTAGGAGAGGGGGGTAAAAAAGGTGGCGGTTAAGGTGCGAAGCAGGCTGCGCGAGATGGGGAAAGGGAGAGAGAGTGCGCGCGGTCAGCGAACAGCAGCTCGCGGAGTCACAGGCGCCAGCGCGCGCCTCTGGTGATATTCTGTGCAGTTGCGTCCGCTGAGCTCGCGCTGTGAAGCACGCAGCACTGCTCTGTTCAGCTTTCTATCATAATGTAGACTAGCTGGACAAACCCTGACCAATCAGAGGGAAGAGACAGACAGACAGACAGACAAACAGATAGATAGATAGATAGATAGATAGATAGATAGATAGATAGATAGATAGATAGATAGATAGATAGATAGATAGATAGATTTAGCAGAACACTTAGCTATGACGCATTCGATCAACCTAAAACCACCTCCAGGAATGAAATTTTACCATTCATATAAATTACAAATTTAGAACTTATATTCACAGCCTGTGGAACTAATGTGCTTTTGCTAAAATAGCAGACCTATTTCATAAATCCATTCAATTTCAATTAATAATTTGGCGTTTGTTTTGGTTTTAATTAATGAATAGTTTTATAAAAGTGCCTGGTTGAGGACAACATACATTTGCATACTCTCCAACACAGCACATATAAAAACCTGTTGAGCTGCTATGTACAGTGTTAACATAATAATTACACAAACCTGTGTTTCCCGTAATGTTGTTGTGTTGAAAATTACCCATGCTTTTTATCCAACCAGTTGAAGATTGGTTAGAGAGCTCTTTTATGTTTCACAAATGTTGGATTTATTGTGTCGAAGGTAAACTAGGAAACATGGGCCATCTATTAACAGCAAAGGTGTGTGTATAACTCCAGTACCCTGACATCTCATTGAGTATATGGGTCAGGTTTGTGCCATATATGATACAGAATACACTAAAAATCTATAGCAGAAACTCCTTGGTGAATATTCCTCTTGATTTCTACATATAAGGTAATTCAAATGTCCCTATTGACTGTTTACCCATTGTTCCATTATCACAGACATCTTGGCAGGCAACCAACAGGTGATTGTTGCTCAATTAAATAACTGGAAACTGCAATCAAACAACATCTGATTGTAATCAAATGACAGTCATGGCCAATAAGCCAAGTTCATGGCAATGTGCCAAAAGCATTCACCATCATGAGCATACAAGGAGAACTATAAACTATAAACTATAGATAGATAATGGAGCTGAGGGCAGCAGTACATGCTTGTTGCCTCCTGTAATGTAGGTCATTTAAACAGAACAGGATGATACTAATGTCTGGCACTAATCACAGCCATGACCTTGACCTTGATTACTGAGCATGTTTGTTCATTAAAGGCCCCTGAGGGACAATGAGGGACAGGCAGACAGGCACTAGAATAGACAGACAGCATCCACACACACAGGCACACATGCACACATCATGCAGCAATATCCTGGAGGTGCCTACTAATTCATTTGACTTTCTGGAGCAGCATGACCCTAATCGACAGCAGAGAATTTTGCTCCCTCTCCTTCACACACGTACACTCCATAAAACACTCTCTCAAACACACACGCCCGCTCATTCTCCTTCTCCCACACACAGGCTGCACCTAAGCAATTTCTAACACACCTTCTCTGACACACACAGATTCACTGTTTCTCTTTCTCTTTCCTTATCGGGTCGCTTGCCCTTAGCAATCAGTTTGCCATCCATCAGTAATAATGCAGGCATTTAATAAAGCCAACACCACAATGGAATAAATAGTGTTCCAGAGGAGATAAGCTCACTAGCTGAAGGGATGCCTGGAGCTGGCAGCCAGCCATCCACAGCTGAGTGCAGACAGGGCAATAGCTCAGTTACTGCTCTATCATGGAATTAGAATGGATAGAAAGGGCACCTCTTGGTATATCATGGTAATCTGCTTTGGTAGCTACATCTAACATGGGCATCATTGAACTTTCATAACATTATCATGGAAATAAGGACTGAGCAGTTCAAACCTCTGAGTCTCAGTGGGTATACGTTATCCTGCAGAATTAGATCAGATAGACAATGCACTTCTTGGTGTATTGTGGTAACCTTCAGAGCATGAAACATGGTCGCTTATAGACTTTTGCTAATGTTATAATGGTTAATTGTTTTTTTTGTTTGTTTGTTTGTTTGTTTGTTTGTTTGTTTTGGGGGGGGGTGGTGTGTGAGACTCACAAAGTTGGAATTTTAAACAGAACCAGAATGGTCTGTCAAATTAAACTTATATCATGTTTCCCACATTATCTTTTCAAGTCTCATAAAGTGTACTGCTTATTACCATCAGGAAAATGGCAAACACTCTATTGGCTGGGTTGTACCAACAAAGATGAAATCTGAACCTGGATTAAATTAGGGTGTGCCTATTAATCTTGTTGCCAGACTTCACACAAATAAACCTGAGCCTGTATGCAAAATGAATGAGGGCCTTTTTTATTCTCATGCCATTTAAATCTCCTAGAGCACCCAGGCTTAATCTGGAAAGTGAAAATAGGCTACGCCAGATGACTGTGTAATCAAGATGGGCTCAAAGATTCAGCACCATGGATAGCGCAGCAGCTTCTGCTTTCAACACCACAGATCAATCACTGTCATGCCAATTTTAGTTTCACTGACAACCTGTTATGTCATACTACATTATTATACATAGGTCAGTGCTTTAAAGATAATTACTTTTCCACAATATACTGCTCTCCCAATTTGACAAACAAGACTTTTAACACATAACTGATTCAGACAACATGACACATACACATGCACACAATGAAACAAAATGGGCTTGTAAGTTGCTTGGCCCTGTATTTTATACTATTATTATTTATTTTATTTTTTGAACATAAATGAGCTTGACTGTGGACTGCAGAAATTAACATAGACCAAATAAAATCAGAAATTAAAATTTAAAATAATGAATGAATATTATATATTATAATATAAATTCAAATCAGGCCTCAATCTCCTGCATTTCTTTATACTATGTACATACGTACAGTATACTGTCTGTGTGAACAGTGCAGATAACAAAAAACTGGCTGAGTGTTGTTGGCAAAGTAGGAGAGGGTGGGGGCCCTAAAGCCTGGGGGCCCCCCTGCCTCCTGGGGGTGTAGCCTATGCCAGTGCTTGTTGCACCAACCTTTAAACCTAGCTAAAAAAACAAACAAACAAACAAACAAACAAAATAAAACGAACAACAAAAAATAATAATAATAAAATTAACTTCCCAGGGATGGTTTTATTTATTAATTTGTCCATGTACAGATTATAATTAATTGACCAATTTTGAGCCACTATCTTAAGAAACACTAGTTTATATGCATTATATTTTACAGGATTGCTTAAAAAAGGTCTATAAAATCTGAGTAAATAACTCCACTAGAGCTCAGTGATTATTTACAAGGAGTCTAACAGGCTAGATTCTCTTGGAAAGAAGACACACACACACACACACACACACACACATACACAGACACACACAGACACACAGCAGAATTTACGGCAGCCACAAATGAATAATGTGTAATTCTGGAATGCACAGAGATAAGACAAGGTTCAGCTCTAAAACACACCACTGAGTCATAACCAGGTGCCTTCCACCACTGAGATAAGCAGACAGACACACAGACACAGACACTCACAGACACACACACACAAATCAGTCGCACAGTCATCCAAGCAGGCATACACACACAGAATGAAAGAGATTTACTGTTGACTGTGTGCTAGCTAGAACTAATGTTCTATCAGCTCTCTCATGTGTGTTTATGTGTGTGTGTGTGTGTGTGTGTGTGTGTGTGTGTGTGTCAGCAAGCACAGGAGACAGACAGAGCCTTGACTCTGTGACACAAAGGACAGTATACATTATTTTCACAGCCAAATTAATGTCTACTGTACTGTCTACTAATGACAGAGTGACTGAGGAAGAAATAGCATGAAACAGTCTGATGACATGGCACGGAAAATGGAAGAGAGGAAGTGCACAATAACAAAAGAGAGAGAGTGCATGTATGTGTGTGTGTGTGTGTGTGAGAGAGAGAGAGAGAGACAGAGAAAGGCACAGAGAAATGTCTGTTTCGGCCATAAATCGCCCACTGGCCCATCTAATTGGTCATAACAATACATCACTCCACGCCACTCTGCTGCTATTAGCCGTGAACCTGAGCCTCTCAGTCACTCACACCGCATAAATAACCGACTGTACTGTCCCGAGGGATTGTCCAGGGGCCCAAGCACACACAGAGGCAGCTTATAAGTTGTGGAATTACACTAAAAATCTTATTATGAATTCAGATTTACTTGCACAGTCAACATTTCACCCAACTTGAAGTAAGAGTTGACAGTGGTTGAGGATAAATGCTGTGCCTTATCATGGAGCTGGCCCACTCATGCACATTTAAATGATAAATAATCCACTGTCTAATGACTGCTCAGCTGCAGAGACAGATTTAGGTCATTAGCTTTTGCAGGCAGTTATGTTAGTTCAACATCAAGGCTTGATGATGCTTAAAGGTGCACTATGCCAAATTGCCAAGGGTGAAGTGAGAACCCTTCAGATTCAACTGACAAAAAAGTGGATTAATCAAGTGATATGATGGTTAAGTCTACATGGTTGTCATTGTTGGACTGACTCACTATTCCCTGTTTTTTTGAGAGTTGAGCCTAAAGAGTCCTCACTTCAATCAACCCTCTGCAATTCTGCATAATGCACCTTTAAAAGGAAAAATCTTACTAAGGTGGCGTTATAGTAGTAATAATAAATAGTAACAACTTGATACTTAAACCTTCTCTATAAAGAGGTATCTTTTCACTTACCCTCCTCCACAGAGAGGTCAGAGGCCAGGCTGACCTGCAGAGCAGCACTCCTGGAGCTGGTAGGGATTCACTGCCTTGCTTAAGTAGTGCAGATGCTTTTTTGTTGTTGTTTAACAATTTTTATTGGTTTTTCATTAGGCAAACTAACATACAAACAACAACAATGCAGATGCTTTTTGACACCCGGGTTTGAACCCCGACCCTGCAACTGAACTCTGACTGTCACCCTTAAGCCCAGGGTTCATACAAAGTCTTAAACGTTTGGAAAATGCTTAATTTTAACTGTTATGTTTTCAAGGTTAGACATATGCTTAAAATCAAATATATTCCTTGAAAAAGTCTTGATTTTCAACATAATCTGGTGTTTCATCTACACAGTCACTCATAAAAAGTCTTTTAATATCTGAAACAACCCCATACTCTAGAAATTAGAAAGCATTTAAATAATCCTGATCTAAACTACAAGTTAATATGACCAGATGGATAAAAATAAACAAAGTAACATTATACACTGATTGCTGTGGGTATAAAGGAGTTCTGTAAACTTTATTTTTCACATTTGCATTTAAAGTAACAATTAAGGTTAGATAATAAAGGCTTTGAGAGTCTGGAAATTTTGGTTTAAGTACCTTGAAAGTGCTTGAAAAGGGCTTGAATTTGACTCTCGGGAGGCTGTATGAACCCCGTAAGCCCCTCAAAATAAATTAACTTTTAGCTGACTCTTTTAGTCGGTTTTGGTTCGAGTAAGTGCAACCTGTAGAATGTTGTAGAATGTTCCACTATGTAGGACAAATATCAGCATGAAAGAAAGAAGCCATGTGATAAAGTTGTGCAAGAGAGTAAAAGTGGCAATGATACAACCGCAGGGATTATAAAGTAGTCTTTTTATGCTGTTAGAAATGCTTTCCAGTAGATATGAAAAGCAGAACGGGGCTGGATAGTGTACCATCAATGATCATAATAAAATCATCTCACAATTTGTGATAGAGCTGCAGATATTCCCACATATTATTGACTCAGTGGCTACAGAATCTGAGTGAGTTCTATTCCTATTAGACTCTCCCAGATTGTCTCTTGTAGGTTTCAGATACCAGGGAATGATTCATCCAGCCTCTATTTAGTGGGTAGGAGAGTACAGTGGAGAGTAATGCAGAAAGAGAGTGAGATAGATAGATAGAGAACCAGAAATAGAGATATAGAAAACTACAACCTCAGAATGGGCATTAAAATGATGTGAATATATTGTTCTGAAGTTTTTTTAAGATAACAAACTGCAATAAAAAGCCAATCACAATCTTCATACTTAGCGATTCAAACAAATTCAGCACTAACCAGCTGCGCCCATGCACTGGCTGGCACGTGAAATGAAGCCTGGAATTAAGGTGGGTCTCTGAAGTGATGAGCTAATGAAAGAGCCAGCAGCACATCTCAAAAAATCTTGACCAATCTAGGGAATGACTGATGAGGTCACACGCTGGGGCAGGGCAGCTGATTGCTCAGAAGTGTGTATGTGTGTAAGACAGAGAGAATGTGTCATGGTGTGTGTGTGTGTGTACGTGCACTCATGTATTTGGCGGTGATGACACTGAAACCCCTCAAAATTAAGTGACAGCTGCAAAGGATCACGAGGCCACAGAGTAAGAAATTAAATCCTAGGGTGCGAGAGCAGGAAAGGGCAGTGTTGTCAAGAGGAGCGAGAAATGGGGGTTGTGACACATGAACAGCACAAATTCACATCATCTTGCCTGTAAGAAACTGCTCAATATTTGCCCTTCTATCCACCTACCAAACTGCTTGGAGCATATAGTTGTGATGTGAATCTCATTTATCCATTCAGACAAAATGTACTGAGGGAAAGCAACAATATTACAGAAGATCGTGGCTAATCGCAACTTTTTTTTTTTTTAAATATATATATGTTTTTTTGATACACGCTTTACACAGTCATCCATCGGGGTACCCCCCTAATCACAACTTTGTGAAAAAGATTGGTCTTCTGAACTTTGAAAAGTTATGGCACTTCATTCAAAACATATAGGCACCCACATGCCAAAGCGTCTTGTCAATTCTCATTTGCTGCTGAAATGCCTCCAGCTGCATCCGTCATCAGGAAAATGTACGACAGCATAAAGAAATGAGAGCCAGTGGACTAATGGAACCAAAAACAACCAAAAAAGATTAAAGATGAGTGCTGGATTTTTAAGATTTCGTGTTGAGGTATGATGAGTAAATGGCATTTTGGTCTCAGAAACTTCTAAATGAATAAATACTCGCATGAAACCACCTTGTGCAGTGACACCATCACACAGGAATAAAGCCAAACATGTAAATCATGATCATTTTATTTTCATTTTTTTACAAGGTAAAAACACTGCCATTTTGTCATTACAATTAAGAATTTTACATCAAATTTGAAATCACGTGAATGTGCATACAAATATGTTTGTATATGCCTGTACATGTCTGTGTGTGTATGCATTTATGTGTGTTCAATCTGGTAAACGTTAACTGGGACATTTAAATCCGGCAGGTTGCAGAGCATGTAAAAGAACTGCATCATACTCGGTGAAGTCCCAATGACAAACAAGTAAATTTGCATGCTGCACTGGTATAACCGATGCATCTATGTTTGTCAGTGTGTGTGTGTGTGTGTGTGTGTGTGCGTGTGTATCTCTTTCTGTATCTAGCTGTCCGCCTTGGTGCAGTCGTATGGTTTCCACCACTGTGCGAACTGCAGGACTTTTTTCCTCTGATCATCAAAGTTCTCTCTGATCGGCTTTCTCCAACGGCGAGGCTCCAAGTCCATCATGCCTCCTACCACCTCCTGCAAGAAGAAAGGTACAGGTGGAGAAATGTGACTCACATTTTTACAAAATATACTCTTAAAATCATGTAACTGTTCCTGTGTAGTAGCACTGGCACAGTGCTACTACACTACTACTACATAACGTCGAAAGTGCAGACAGGTTGCTAAAAAGCAAAAAAAAAAAAAAAAATACAAAAAAAAACAAAAATACATGAATGCAAGTATTTTTTGGACATCTACCATTTATGTATCTTGTGCAACGTGGTTGTACTATGCCAGTGCTACTACTAATTATTCCAAGGCTGCTACACTGGAACAGTTCTTTAACTCTGAGTATACTTCAGTGTGTCTTGTTAAGTCTATCGTCATACAGTATGCTGTGTCTGCACTGTATTTGTAACATTTTGTCCTGCACCTTGTGTCCTAATTCTTCATTGTGCAACTGTTTTCTAATGTACAGATGTTGTGTTTGGTGATTAAAAGCAATTCTGATCCCAATTTAGATTCAGATTCTCAGGCTCAATTTTCTATGAAATATGAAACACTGTCCAGACACAGCAGGGTTTTTAACAGTTATTCCATCAGAAAGTCCAAGAAAGATTACCTTAAACAGTCCTCATTTGAATACAGATAGTGGATTCAGGTGTTTGGCAGCTAAAAAAAAGGCAGAATGATGCAAAAGGTACAAAAACTGACCTTGCCAAAGTAGTGGGGGAATTTGTGTTCATTTTCAATGACATGAGCAAAACCCCCCTGAAGTCCAAAGTCCACGGCAAAGTAGGGAAGACCTCTAGGAATCTAAAGGAGAATATACAATTAAAACCAGCAGGGAAGTCCTCACAAGGAGGAAACACAAACAAGAGACGAAGGAGGGAAGTAGAGCAGAAAGAAAGGATGGAAGTAAGCAAGGAATGAACGACGCAGGGAATGAAGGAAGAAAAGGAAAGAAGGAAGAAGGGGCAGAGTGTGAAGGAAGAAAGAAGGGAGAAAGGAGGGAAGGAGGGCAAAAAGTCAGGAAAAGGACAAAGAAACAAGGTGAGATAGAAAGAAAGAAAGCAAACACACGGCTTTGCGAATGTCTTTTGAAGAGAGGTCGACTATCTTCTTGTTCATGGCCCACTCCTCGTCACACTCCATGATAGCTTTCTGAAGAAACACACAGATGCATTAGGATTACATTAGCATTAATATCATTAAGCTCACCCCTAATCCTAAAACAGCCTGTTTTCAGGGTGAGACTTGACAAAACCGAGTCAAACACACACAAACCTTAAAGTATATGGGTGCCATATCTCCCAGCTCTCGAGGCAGTGGAATACACTCCAGTACCATGTGCTGTCTCCTGCGTGGGTTCATGTGAGTCTCCATGAACACACAGTCCAGCTCCTGGGACTCAAACATTCGCACCAAGGTGCGCCGGAACAGCTGCAGACAGCAAAATTCAACTGAAATAAACTGAATCACAATGTAAAGCCAGTCTGATTTTGACTGTATGAATTTATTACATGAACATAAACATGACAACAAAAATTGTGACTTGACTCACCTGCATTTCAGTCCACACGTCCTCGTCTAATCCGGTGGCGGAGCAGTGATGTTGGAGAGGAGCGATGAGACAGTGGCCTTCGGTCATGGAAACTCCTACCGGCAGGCTCAGGTACGCCTAAACACAAACCACACACACACGCCAACAAATGAGACAGAGACGGGTCCTACAGTCTTCCTCCCTCCCTACACACCCTTCTGTCACCCCTCCACCTTACTGTCACCTACCTTGCTCCCCAGTGCCACTACCAGGTGCTTCTGGAGCTCCTGGCTGCTGAAACAGTGCTGGCATTTCTCCATGGAGGCGGCCAGCCTCTTATGCTCCCCGATGGCCCTGCTCCTCATCCTCTCCTCCTCCCTGCCCTCGCCCTCCCGCTGCGCTGCACTCGACACAAACATGTCATCCAGCGTGTAGTTGTCGCCGTCCGTCTTGCCCATCATCTGGAGAGATGAGGGAGAAGAGATGGCGATGGAGACAACAGAGAGGAGAGGCAGAAGAGGGAGATGAAGATGGAGGGAGAGGGAGAAAGGAGAGGAGCAGGACAGGGGAAAGAAAGACAGGGAGCAGTGTTACACAGGAGTGTGATAATTCTCTGTCAAACATGCTCCATTTTTCCCATTCAACAAAATATAATGAGGTAGGGAAATACATTCAAAAGTGCATTAAAGTAATTTTTTTTCATAATGTACTAATGTACATTGTGAATGGGTATGGAAACTAAATTTAGTTAAAATTCTCCCTTGAATCACTGTCTGTAAACATGTTCAAAGGTCGCATATAATTTTATATTTCAGACTGCATTTTTTTTTCCTTGTGAAATTCTTGTCACTTTCTACGACTGGAAGCTTGTTAACATTGTTAAAAATCCACAATCACACCAAAAGCACCAAAGCAAAAGAACAATTAAAAAACTACTGACAAAAATGGCATCTCTTTAAGAGCTACTGCTGTGCATATACATTGACTGTTCTTAGAAACTGGCCATTAGCTTCCTGATGGTGTATGTAAGTGCTTACGCAATACTGCCGTCTGTGCAGCTTCCATGCCATATTCTGTGTGTGTGTGTGTGTGTACTGCCCAGTTTGCTGGTCTCTGTGTGTGTGTCAATAGTGTGAGGCAGGACACAAAGTATTGACTCTGTGGTGTTTTGTACGTCTGAGTCTTATCGCCATGGTGACCAGGCAACAGGTTTCAGTCTGTGTGTGTGTGTGTGTATGTGTGAGAATAAGAATGTGAGAAAGAGGGAGAGAGAGAGAAAAAAAATGGCTGAAGTGTGTGTGCAGCATGACTGTGTGTGTGGGAGTGAGTGTGTGAGTGAGTGAGAGTGAAAATTGGATTAGTTTAGTAAGAGTGTGGGAGTGTGTAGTGTGTGTGTGAGTGTGTGTGTGTAAAAGACTACATGTAAATGTATATCGGTACAATGTGTACAATAGCAAGAAACCTGTCATGCACACACATGCACATGTACACGAACACACACACTCACACACACACTTCCATACACAGTAATCAGGTGTTATGTGACAGTAATTGAGTAATTTGATACTGTCAGCCTGCAGGTTCCACGCTGCTGTTTTACATGGGATTTAACTGAGGATATATGGCCAAATTTTTCAGCCAATTTTACATTTTGCCAACAGCAGTGAAGGTGGAGGAATTAAAAAGGGGAACAAAATAAATATATGTATGTAAATATAAATTAGTAATGTAAAAGTATGTCTCAACTACCTCTCAATTAAAGGAATATATAGAGCATTTGGGAGACTGGCCTTTGATCAACTTACCAACGACTCTCGGTAACGCTAGTTGGCTCTTTAGTGTTTAAGACCCGATCTGCTTAAAACCGTGTTTTTTGCCTCATGGCGGTCAAATCATTACTTCCCTGTTCCACTCACAGAAATCAGGATTGATGCACGCCACGTAAGTTTACCGGTCTGTTATGTCACAGGCCGGAAACCAGTCGTAACCTCAGTGTCTCACTATGAATTTGCATACTTAGCTAACGCAGTTCAATGTGGATTTGAAAAGAGGTAGGGACTATTTGCATATTTACAGATCTGCGCATAATAAATGAAGACCAAGTGTAGAGTTACATCTAAGCCATTTTAAGGCATGAAGGGATTTTTTTTTATTTTGTTGCACAGAGATGAGTTTTTAAGGGTTGAATCAATGCTGGGAATGGGTCTCGAAGTGTAATCTCCCACTGATTTTGAGCTTAATATTCTCATGGCTTTACAGTTAAACTGATCAGCGGGCCAATCGCAGCAAAACTTGATGTAACAAAGAAAAAGGGCAGTATCTTATTCTTTATTTACACCATGGGGACAGAGCAGGGAGACACAGGGGACTCGATCCTTGACCAGCGGGAGCACGTACAAGTGCCTCTTTCCATTTCTGGGTACCCATTTATAATTGATAAATGTCGGTGTTTTAGCCACTTGAGAAAAATCTGAGCGAGGGGGATGGAAACTGGCAAAAAGCAAAGTGTGAGGGCATGTTGTGTGTGATGTGTCTGAGTGTAATCTGCCCTTAATTTCTGTAATCCAAGCTCTGTCAGTCTCTCTCAAATCCTCTCCCCTTCCCTCTTCTTAACCTCAGTCTAATACACACACACACACACACACACACACACACACACACACACGCCTTGTAGATGGAGAAAACATTAATTAAGCCACATCAAAATATATACACGCTGGCGCACACACACACACAATTAAAGCTGCAGCCACACATTTCCCCATGGCGCACAGGGGAAGTAACATTTACAACCAATCTGGCCTGAATCAGTAAAGGGAGAGGGAAGGATAGAGGACAGAGGAAGGATAAATGGAGGATGAACTGCTGGTAGAAGGAGCGAAGGAAGGAGGAAGACGGAGGGAGAGTTAAAGATTGAGAATAGAGATGCCAAAAATCATTAAGGAGGAAACGGGGAGAGAAACAAAGGGGGCAGAAAGATATATGGAGGAAGATGGTGAGAGAACAGGGGTTTGGGTTCTGGAAAAAGGAACAGAGAGAAATGGAGATTGAGGGACAGGAGGATGGAGGGAGAAAAAGAAGAGCAGATGGGAGGATAAATGCATGGAGAGGGAGGAAGGAGAGAGAGGGAAGGAGGGATAGCCTCGACTTTTGTATGTGTATATGATCTTCAAGTAAAGCGGTTATTATATGTATTTTATGATTGTCAAATCTATCTATCTATCTATCTATCTATCTATCTAACAATCTATCATTTGCCTCAGTTGTTTCAGGAATAGGAGGGGGAGCGCGTCTTTTAAACAGTCGAGGAAGCAGCAGGAGGAGCTGGAGGATTTTGACGACAAACTTTGGAAAGGAAGAGAAAAGTGCTGAAAACAGCAACGTGTCTGGTCCGTGTGAGCTGGTATTGGTTTATATCATTACGTCTCAGAAACTTAGAGGGGTTAGAGAGACCACACTTGGACCAGACGCCTCGTGTTCAATCGTCATGAGAAAAGGGATAGATGGGTAAACTGATATATGGCTTACACAGGTAAGTATGGAGGGAGAAGGGTAGAGAGAGAGAGAAGGAGGGAGGGGCTGAGAAAAAGATACAGCGATGGAGAGATGGGAGGGAAGCTGCTGGGACAATATGGTTTTCTCTCTCCCCTGCAGATCATAAATGTATAGCTGTGATTAGAGGTGGTATTTATAGAAGGCCTGCCATGGTAACTGTGGATGTATTTTTAGTGTCACTCTTTGTAGGTGCAGCATGTGTGTGTATTTTTATATGTATGTGTGTGTAATGTGCATATGAGTGAGGGCAAGTGATTGTGTGTGTGTGAGTGAGAGGGCAGAGAAAAAGAGACAGACAGAAACGGCATGGGTTGCGCTACCGCAGTTGTCATTTTTTTAATTGCCATGGCAACTCTGCTGTCTCATTGTTTATTAATCCTTTCTTCTCTCTCTCTCTCTCTCTCTCTCTCTCTCTCTCTCTCCCATTTGCATCTTTTTCAAACACACAGGGGAAGAGAGACAAATTGAGAGAGAGATACACACACACACACACACACACACACACAAGAATAGAGGAGAGAAACCTAAAATAAAAGAAAGAGAGAAGGAGACAGAGAAAGTGAGAAAGGGATAAGGAGAGAAGCAAAATGCCTGCCAATCTGACACTACAAATCCCAGAGGGCCATTCTTTCTGCTCCCCCTCAGGGAGGCGTGACATATTTCATCTAGGTGATCGTTCACATGAACACACATGTACACGTTCAATCTTGGGCAGAATCA
>OMKZ01051435.1:25572-39505 GCA_900302535.1 Neoniphon sammara | reverse complement strand
TGTGTGTGAGAAAGAGAGAGAGAGAGACAGAGTGAGAGAGAGACAGCGTCTGTCTGTTGGTCTGTCTGTGTGCACAGGTGAGAAGCAAGGAATGCCAGGTTAGAAATAGAAAGTGTGTGTGTATGTGTGTGTGTGTGTATGTGCATGTGCATGACTATGTGTGTATTTACGTCTGTCAGTGTGTTTGGCCTGCGGTGTGGCCGAAAGCTGTCCTGTGGCGAGCTTAAGTGCTCCCCATAATAAATGGGATGACTTCCACTCTCACAGGGCAGCATGCTCTGAGAGATCTTGGTAGGCTTTTTATAAATGCAACTAATTAATGCTTTTTTTACACTAATATCACAGAGCAGAAATAAGATTACTGAAGCACACTGGGTTTTTTCCCCAAGTGGAGAAAATGCTCTGTACAATTCTCAAACAATACATGATTATTAATTATTTCCCAGGGTGCCGCAGGTAGGAATGGCTTTAATTTCAAAGGCCATTAAAATATCATCGTGCTCAGACCTTTGTGGGATTGTGGGATTTGGTCTATTGGTCTGTTCATATCAAATATGCTCAAATAGAGATGCAAATGGAAAGATGGTCCATTTCGAGAGCACTACTACAAGAAGGATGAGTTACACTTACCAATTAGAAAAGAAAATTAGCCTACACAGTTTAAGTGTCACATTATTATTATACAGTAACACTAAAATACTCAACAGATTAAGTAAACATTAATGGTACTTTAATGGTATTTGCATCCCACACTTGCTATATCCTCTAAAGAGGTTCAAAGTTCATCTTTACGCCTGCTGCAGAATGGGAAAAAAACAATCTGGCAAACAGATAACTTCAAGAGCTGAGATATATGTCAAAATTATGCCAATTATGCAATTTGGTTTACGGCACGTGAAAAAAAAAAGGGCTACAGTGATTACTGATTCATGAAAGCTGCAGGACTGGGGAATTCTTCCCTGGCTGCCATTCTATGCCAACTACAATTAGTGTAAAAAGCATACTCCATCATGGCTAGAAACTGAAATGGATAGATAATCTATCACTGCATACACCCTCAATTATACTGCTGTATTTCAATTAACCACTGGCATAAGTCCTACCTCAACCCGCAGTATACTGCTAGTCTTGAACATGTGATGTCATTTAGCAGAATCAATATGATGTGTGAGATCTAGGTAGCCATGTGTATACTTACAATCTATATGTAAAAGCTCTAATTCCAAAACACATCTGTTTTAGGGGTTAAAAAAATTGCTCCCTAAAATTCATTAATTAATGAAAAATGTTTTTCATTTTTCATTTTGTATGAGCAAGTGTCTTTTTTTTCCCAAAGGGTGAATATTTTATGGTAGAATGAAACTCTCGTTTCCCAAGGCTGGACAACACTCAAGTGAGTGACAGGACAGCAGTGCATACATAGCAGGGATTTTAATGGAAGTTTAGAAGGGGGAAAATGGGATTAGGAGGGTCGGGAGACCAAGGTGGACTCAGTGGATATTTGGCTGGGAGCTTGCATGAAGCCAGTTGCTGTGTGAGTATCCAATGTGAGACGACGGTCCCCTGGGAGGTCTGCACCGACTCTGGAGATGGAAGAGGTGGAGAGGAGAGGAGGGAGGGTGCAAAGCAATTTCTGTTAAACAAGGCATGTTGGCTTTTATACTGTGAACAGGTGATCCCGGTAATTGAACGCAGGTGAGCTGGTAAGTGTTGGGGAGGTCTGGTTGGACACAAAATGGGAGGGAGAGGAGGAGAGACAGAGGAGCTTCATTTTTGTGCTGCTGATCTTCACATAATGACAAGGTTAGACAATGCTTGAATGAGTGACAGGAAAATAGCGCATGGGGAGCAGGCATTTTGATGGAAGCTCAGAAAAGAGGATGAATGGGATGACAAGGGTCAATAGACTAAGGCAGACTCTGTGGAGAATTTGGCTCAGATTCTGGATGAGGCCAGTCGAAATGGGATCATCCGTGGTGACACAGCCATCCCCAAAGGACCTCAACACTGGAAAAGGCGCTTGGATTTGGGCTGCTGACCGCTGCTGGGAGGAGAGCTCTGGGAAGTGATCATGGTATGATGGGTGGAGAGGTTGGAGCAGCTGCAAGAATTACAGGTTTAGGAGGAGCATCATCTGAGAAGCTGGAGTCTATGGTCAGGGATACTCTGCTGGGAGGCAGCTGCAGCACTGATGCATTCATTTGGTCCCGTGGATCTAGTGTAGAGTCGGAAAAGCTGGTCCCTCTGGATGTGGATCCCCTTCTCTTTCCTTGACAACTGCATTAGATCCAGGGGTTGCAGTTTTATAAGCTGTGCAAACTGACCTGTTTGGGCGTGACCAGTGCCTTGCAGGTGGAATACATGCCTTTCTTCATCTAATTATCTTCATTTCTCTGTTGTCTCTGCTGCTTTGTCTTTCCCACTTCTTGTCTTTGCATAGGAGCTTTGCGAGTGCCCTGTGTCATTCTACCCAAGTCCCTAAACTGTCTCTTACTTTACAGCAACTGTCCAGAAGCCAGAGGGGATCTTGTGAAATAGAGTCCAATCTAACTGACCATTAGAAAGTTACAAAGTTGTGTAACTTTTGGCTCAGAGTCTGGAGATGGCCCAGTCAGAGACGGAAGCAGGAGCAGATTTAGATGAGGAAGGACGATGATGAGACCTAAAGGAAATGGAAGGTTGGGATGAACAGAAGTTTGGGCAGCTGGCGGGGGCCTGAGGAGATAGCGAGGGCGGGAAGCTCTGAGGCCAGACGAACACAAGGGGGAGTGCTCCCGGGTGGGATTAGCTCCGGAGCCGGGAGAGCGTGCCTCAGAGCAGAGGGCAAAGATGACGAAGCACATCCATCCATCAGCACACCATCCGAGGGGAATCCTTAAGCAGAGAGGAGGGGGGGACTGAGAGATCTGAATTGGACATTTTAAGGCCCAGGGGAACTGTGGTATGGTTTGAAAGGCTTTAGCTAGTCATCAGCAGCTTCTATGCAAAGCAATCGCTGTTGAACAAGGCATGTTGACTGGGAAGGCTTTTAAACTGTGGGTAGGTGATCAAGGTGGCAAGTGTTGTCTGGGAGAGAGACAGGGGGCTCATTTTCACATTATCCACGTCTGAATGTCTGAATGCAACTTGAAGTGAAGCTCAAAATACCTTCAATAATTAAGGTGACCGGAAATGTAAGGGGCATAATGGTGATATGAAAAAACTGGTGTTTTGCTTTAATATAAATTTCTAATCTCCAAAGGCGTTCAAATTGAATTAGTTGGAATCTGTCCAGTGCTGGTTATTAATATGAGAGTATTCCCTGTTTCTCCATCTGTATATTAAATTTTTCACAGTTTCCAATATCAAACTGCACACATAAACATATGTGCATGAAGACAGTCTCTCTCTCTCACACACACACACGCACGCATGCACGCACGCACACACACACACACACACACACACACACACACACACACACATGGAATCCTGTGTATAAAATTGTCTCTGATGTATTATGAATAGGGAAGAACTACAACAGTCAAATTGAACACAACATCAAGGTGTGTGTGTATGTGAGAAAACTGTATTTATATGTGTCTGCATGCATGTGTGTGTGTGTGTGTGTGTGTGTGTGTGTGTGTGAGAGCATGTGTGTACATGGATGTATCCACATGCGCATGGACACATGGCAATTTGTAACCATTTTTGTGTCCTTGTACATTTGGATGAGCACCTATTAAGTTTCACATGTATCACAGATTCTCTGTTAGCAGCAACAATGAAGGCATAGAGCACAGAATACCATTACAAACCAAGGAAGCACTGAACGGGAGAAGGACACTGACATACTGAATGTAAAAACATGCATTGTTTATCTGTTTTTCCCCGCTAAAAATACCTGCACCGTGGGTCAATAACAGAGTAATAAGTGAATCGCTGACTGTTGGTGCGGTTTGGATGGGCCTCAGTCATTTCCCCACTAAGTCAGGGCCGAGTCCTGAGCCTCCCTCTGCCTTCTAGCGTGCTCATAAAGATGATTTGCTACCAATCTGGCAACCAAAGCCCATAATATCCCTCCCTCCACTGCCCTCCACCCCCTTTCTCAGCCCTTAACTCTGCCACGCTGTGAAACAATATGTTCTGACTGGCAGTAAAAGACAAATGGAGAGAGAGTGAGGGGATGAGGAAAGATAGTGAGAGGGGAAAAAACTTGTGTGGTGCATCTATGTGTGTAAAACTGCATGTGCCTATGCGTACACACACACACACACACACACACACACACACACACACACACACACATGCACATATCCAATTAACTTCCTTGCAAAATACTTCCATGCTGGTGCCCAATATGGTCAGTTTCCGCCCCACAGAGAGAGGGTGTCAAAGAGGAGGGGAGGCACAGACATGAAAAACAGAGAGGCGGGGCTAAGCAGTAAAAACCCGCAAGCAGGATGTGCTCATTTTCCCCCTGCATGTGGATTCCCATCCAGCCCGTGCATTTTTAGAGTATAGATCAATTCTAGATGTTGACAACGGAGTTGCCTAAGGTTAGAGAGACAGCCCTTCAATCACAGGAGCCAAATTCAAGCTGTCAGCAAGCACCTGCCCTGCTGAAGTGTCCTTGAGCAAGATGCTGAAACTCTACCAGCTCTGGGGGCGCTGCTTTGACCCTGACCATTTGGCAGTCCCAGTTGTCAAAAGACTATAAAATGATAAGTATGAATAACATGCCAATTCTGAGGGTTGTTAAAAATCATTGTTAGCGCTTTAGCTGGGCCCCATGAGCGCCCCGATGGCCTGAGTTTATTTATTATCTTTCACTTAGTGCTGAAGAGAGAGCAAGGAGTGCATAGAGGACTGTACAAGTCTGATAGCTTGTATAATCCCGTAATCAATAAGTCCTGTCCTCAAAAGACACTTGGTGCTTTAACCAGTGAGAGAAGGAGGGACAGAGGAGGAGAGGGAGACGGGCAGAGAGTGAGAGAGATAGAAAGGTGCCAAAAAAGAGAGGACAAACACGCAGTTCTAGGTTAGGACGTGAGAGACAGAAAAAGGAAGGTGCAGACAGGATAAGAGAAAAGAGATAATTAAAGTCGACTGCAGTTTCAAAGTATGGGACATGAAGTTTTCAATCTTGGAGTTATAACTTAAAAGAAAGTTTGAACTAACAGCATCAAATGAATAGTGGACTCCAGTGCTGACTGTATAGATGTGACTGTAGCAACACTGCAGAAACACAGAAACACACACACACACACACACACACACAAATAAATGCAGAAGAAGTTGCAAGTGTACGCAAATACACTGCCATACACATACATGCATGCACACACGCATAGACACACACAGAAAGGGAAGTCCAGCAGTAATTAGAGGTGAACTCTATTTGCTAACGACCTTCAGCTCCAAGAACCACAGCAGGTTGACAAATTAGGGTTCTCTCTCCGAGCCGCACCGGGGCTCCCACAGGTTAATGGGAATCAGGGGCTGTGTGCGAGTGTGTGTATGTGAGACACCGCGCATGCATGTGTGTGCGTGCATCTATATTGCCAGGCTAATGGAAACCCAAGCTGTGCTAAGCCCCTGCAGTGGCTGGGGTTCGCTAACAGGGATTTACTATTGTTCTCTGTGTCAGTGATACCTGCCAGCGCTAACAGGAATTAGCATCGCTCATGGCCAAGCAACACAAAATGAGGCTTATTGCGGTTAGCTTTGTTTGTGCTGAGGCAATAAAGCGCTAACTGTGTTTGCTTATCATGTATTAACTGATGTTTCTGGGGCAAGGGATGTTAACAATATCTGCTGCTCCCAGATGAGATTATTACCTTTCCCACTAATGGAGAGGATTAGGAATTGGCTAAATTTGTTTCTGCAACAGTGGTTAGTTAAGGCGGTATGGAAATGCAGCACAGGCCTTTGCACTCATAAAGAAATCTCTCTGTCTCTCTCTGCTGTCTCCTGAACTTCCTCTCTTCCTCTCTCATTTGCTGTTCTCTCACCTTTTATCAATGGCTATCTTTCACTTCTGCGTCTCTCCTCCCTCTCCAGCTTGACATCTCCTGATTTTTCTCTCGCTCTCTCATCTCCTACGTCCTCCCGCTCGCCATCAACAGCCATCCTCTCCCTCCATCTTAGGGTAATTATTTTCAGAAAGCAGGGCAGGGTGGAGATGGATTGCCTCTGACGGCTGAACGAAGAGGAAGGAAAAAAAAGAACAAATGCTCTGAAGAGGCGAGGAGTTGGGGGGGGTGGAAGTAGTAAGAGAGAGAGGATGGCTATTGATGAGAGGCAACATGAATGGATGAAAGAGAGAGGATGACAGTTGTGGATGGAGAGCGAGAGAGAGGCAGCGTCAAAGGAAAATTGGGAGACATTCAGCTGCTACAGAAGGAGAGGAGTGAAGGAGAGGAAGAGATCAAGAAGAGGAGAAAGGGAGAAAACTAATGGAGGATGGTTTGCTTGCGGAACTCTGATTCCAACGGTCGATATTAGTGAGGAAACTATCAATTAGCAGCCATTAACCGAGGTACACATGCGCGCACACACAAACAAACACATGTACCCAGTGAAGCTGCAAGCACCTTATCAGGGACTCCAGCTATTTGGCTATTCTTCCTCCATTTTCCCAGCGCTGGGTTCCAACAGGCGAGGCTGTGGTGTGGCGGCCAGGAGGAGAGTTTATTGGTGTGGGGCTATCTACTCCCAGCACGGTGCCAGGCGAGAAAAACCTCTCGCTGAACAGGTGGAACAGACACACACACACACACACACAAACACACACAGACAGACGCACGTACCTCGCTAAACAGAGAGGCATGTAAACACACGGATCAAGGCACTCAAACACAAATGGGCACAAGTTAAAGACATACATATATAAAGATGCACATACATACAGATATACAGATGCACACACACACACACACACACACAAACACAAAGTGGGCAATACACACTTAAACAGATATATAGACATATATTGCACACAAACGGGCATTTACACACATGCATGCATGCACGCACAAAGGCACACACAAACACACACACACACACACACACACACACAGCCAGACCCCAAAGACTGACCATGAGTGCAGGCATCCGGAACAGTCTGGCACGGCGCCAAGAAAACAAATTATGTCTGAGACCGAGTTTTAAGCCAGAGAGAAATCCACCGGAGAGCGCGAGAGAGAACGAGCGAGACGCACAGAGGAGCGAAACAAAGCTAAAATATTGACACTGCGAAAACTTCAGCCCGGCATCTTTTTTTACAACTTGTACAGGGACGTCCATTTTTAACTGAAAAATTTACATTGTTTTGTTCCGGCTTCCTGGTAATTAAAGATGATTAATTCTGAAATACCACTCTGAGGGGGAACAAATGTGAAGAGTAGTTTGTCTCTCTGCTCATTAGCAGTGCACTCGTGCAATCTGCAAAACACATACCATAAAGTGGAACAGGGAGCTTGAGTTTGAGGCTTTGAAAATTGGCACTAAATTATTAAAAAAGGAGGCAAAATACAATTAGTCTCACTAGTCTTTCATGATTACAGGCAGCAACTTTTGAGCAATATAATACTTCCCCTTTGTTTTTGGTGGAAAAATATATTTTGATCATTGGTGTAATGTAATTGCTGCTCTGTCATTCTCCACCCCAGACGTGGTGAAATTTTTTAATTAGCAGCGTGACATATCATTAGCAGACAATATTGTCCTGATATATTTTGCCTTTCATGTGAAATTAGTCCCACTACGCAAGAAACAGTCATTTCTCCCTGGCATTTTCTGTGTGGAGAAAGTACGAAACGAAAGCTTCTGTGATGCTCTTATGGGTGTGGAGTTAATGGTCTCAACATCTACTAGCCAAAAAAACAAAAAACAAAAAAACAAAAAATTTTAAGAGAGACATGCTCTGAATGCATTTTCTTCATCATTGTTGCAGCATGTAAACAAATGCATTAAATGTCCCTTTGCAGATTTACTTTATGCCTTCTCAGTGGTATGCATAACCAATGCTTGGCTTCCCAAGAAGACCATGTTTTAGTTTTATTATCAGTGGTCCTATTTTGTACAAATGTACAATATTTTATCGCTGAAAAGGGCATTATTTAAACACACAAAGTCTTCATTACTTTTTAATCTCAAGCTTTGCCAATGTTAAATGTCCAACAGTCAATAAAGGTGTGTGTGTGTGTGTGTGTGTGTGTGTGTGTGTGTGTGTGTGTGTGTGTGTGTGTGTGTGTGTGTGTGTGTGTGTGCGTGTGCTTGACAGTTGGAATGAAGGAAAAAAAGATACAGAGGAAAAAAAGGCGAATGCAAGGAGAGACTTGTCAAAATTTAGAGGATCATACCAAATGACACCTACTCTGATAAAAATAACAATGCGTATGAGCAAAACACATTCATTTACTATTAAAGTTATGAGACTTATTAAAACATCTGCCTCCATTGTTCTAGCACACAGAACAATCTGTGTTTTTGAATTATTGACTGATGACTGATTTGGGTCTAGCAAACCTTTTCCCCAAATGGATTTATAGTGTTTTGAAATTAAATGCTTCAATTATTCCGTGACAGGCTTGCAAGGTCCCCCAAAACAAAAAGCAAGAGCCTGCTTGGTTAGGCTGATATTACAAACAGTGGCTCCTGATTGGACGTCTGTTCAAATACCCAGCGGGGTAAATCAAGAACTCACAGAGTAGTTCACATATTTTACAACATTTTCAAATAGATTTCTGCCCAAGGCTGCCCTGCAACAGAGGTAATCCATGTGTTTCTCACATTCCAGTGAATGTTTGAGGTCTGTTGCAGTGTAACATCAGAGCCATTTTTCATTCAGTCATTTTGTATTGGGGATGATTAATAAACAGTAACTCAGTTTTGTTTTGTTTTTTTCACTTGGTAAACACAATGGCCCTGAGACGGTGTGGTGCCTCTGTGCTGCTAAGACTTACCTGCAGATGTTGACTTGTAAGCTACGGGAGATTTACACACACACACACACACACACACACACAAGCTTTTTATTATGGGCTTCTTGGGATGCTCTTAGCACTATTGTGTCTTTTTGTGCCTGGGTTTATTTATGTTTGTAGTGTTTGCATATCACAAAAAGCCACACTCTATTGTGAATATCCTTTAAGGCTTCTTTTGTTGTTAGGTTCCTGAAGTATAATTGGTTTGGATCCTACGAATTGAAAATGCAGGCATCAATAAAATCATCAGAAATGCAAATTGAGAGCAAAATGACATAATTGTCTCATTTCATGCTTGGCTGGGTGCTCAGTACATCAAATAACCGACGCTGTCTTGTAGATCACATCATGGTGGTTATCCTGCTTTTTAAATCTGTGCTGCTGAACTACTTCAGCTCCATCCCTGAGTGGGCTGCTTTCAGAAAATAATGTTTTGTTTACATTTCACTTGTCAGAAGCTACAAGGAATAGAGTTTTGGATGTGGTTCTGTATATTTAAATCTTGGATAACATGGTGAGGGTATAGTCATCATTTACAATGACGCTGAGCTGCAAAAACAAAACGAGAGAAAAAAAGAAAACATCAATCAAAGCCATTGCATTCAAATGAAACCAAATTCATAATCAATCACTTGAAATGCTCCAATTTACCAGAGTTTCAAGCTTCAAGATACACTGTAAATCATTCCAGCTGCGAAGGCCTATAAATTTAAAAGCAGCCTTTCCCAAGACTGAGCTAGCCCAACGTACCTGGAGCTCCAGACACTCCAGCAATAGACCACCGAATCGGTCGGGGCTTCCAGGGTACTTCCACTTTATTTTTCATAAATGCCAAAAATGAGCAGAATTTCTGGTTCTTGGTTGCCAATCATTTTGTCCTGTAATTATGTTAAACTTGAGACATAAGAAAGACCACATGGTGGATTTGTAACATGTTATCAACTTAATTTATTTTTAAATATATATCTGCTTGCAAACTAAGAGAAGGTATACATCACGAAGCCACGAGTGTGCACACTGAGTGTCCATCCTGATATTGGCATTTATCTATAGCAAGTAGTTTTCTCAACCAAAAATGCTACTTTTTACTCTAAGTAAGCTTTTTGTAAGACTTATACATAATGAATTTGTTGATTTTGTTAGTTTGTTCATTTCTTAGTTAGTTCTTCCATTGTTCAGGTAACCATAGCAACGTCCGCTAGAAACAAGTCCAGAATGTGCAGAGGAGGTAACGTCAGTGTCAACTGCTTTAAATGCTAAGCTTCCCACTGCTAGTGATTTTCATATTTTTTTCATTGCGACTTAAAACTTGTTCTACACCACATCTGCGAATGAAGAGATCCACGCTAAATGCAAAGATATCGAGCAAAGCAGTCAGCATCGGACCTAGTCTGAAGCAGTAATTTTGTACCCCAGTGCATTTTCAAATTCTTTTGGCAAGGCATTAGAACCAAAAGCTCCGAATCATCAGAATCACTGTGTTGGTCTATTGGGTATTATAAGTTCCAACCCTCCAGTGTAATAGTCATGTAATGTATGAAGGGACTTGTGGAGAGGAGCTTTATAGATAAATAATTGTCAGTGCATTGTACCCATGGACCACTGCTCAAGAAAGTTGTCTGGAGGACTGATACAGGATGGGTGCTGGAGACTTGTACCCACCACTGTAAATTCAGTCTTGCCCAGACTCTCCCAAGCCAAGACTCGGAAACATCGGAGGTTAATAGACGAACAATCAGCACTTGGCGAGCATGTACAGAGGAATGGCTGAGCGTTTATTTCACTGGCTTAACTCAAGGGAAAGCTTCCAAGATACTTTGGATGTCAGACCTCCAAATTGGCTTTTAGGAGCAACAGAGAAAGAGACTAGACAGTAGAAGTGAGATAGAGGGCACTCAAGTGTTTCCTATGGAGAAAAGAGTTAAGATATAGATATTGGACAAAAGAGAGAGGTTTTTTTTAAAGTGTTTAAAGAGAGGGACAGAGAGAGATACAAAGAAAGGAAGAGAGAGAGAAATAGAGTAGAAGTATTTCCTTTGGGCTGAGAACTTTCTTTTGGAGGGGAGTCTGAAGATTGTGAATCCGTTCTCCGTGGATATTTATCATTTCCCCGTGCATGTGCATTCCCAGCCAACTGCACTTCATCAAGGTAGAGGGAGACAGAGGGAGGAGGTGCAGGGAGAGTGAGAGAAGGGAGCAGAGGAAGAGAAAAGCTCTGTTGGGACAGGATTAGTTTTCAGGACAGCGTGCATTGAATAATTGTTAACTGGACATCTGTAATGTTAATGGCCAATTTGCAGAGGGTAAGAGATCTCTGTAATCAGTCTCCAAAATTACTGAGATGGGAGGATCTACTCCAACTTCTGCTTTGTCATCACACCAAAAATATAACAACCACCATGGAACTTCCACAATTGGTCAAGGAATGTATAAAAGAAGGAAAGGACAATGTGTCATAGGGACAGCAGCGCTAAATTTCATTGGTGCCAAACTTGGTGCCACTAATATTAGAGTCAATGGGATGGGCATAGAATATCAAACTATACACTGAACCTTTGTCATTTGAACTTTTACAGGACAGCAATTCAACTACATAACAAAACACACTTTATACAATGCATACTGTTTTATTTATTTATTTATGTATTTATTTATTTTAATTCAGTTTGTGCATTAGTTGCCCTTGTTATTGGTCTCAAAACATCTGGCCCAGCTACAGCCTCGCTCGGTCCAGAGGTTGAATGCACAAACAACTTGGGCCTAATGTTGACTTTATTACATTTTTAATTTGTACGATGACAATAATCCTACAGATTAACTACAGTGGTAATCTAGGAGTTAGATGAGTAGCCATTTGGCACTATATACTGCCATGTCTTGTGGTTTGCCCCCTCAGACACATGAGTCAAGAATCATATCTGTCGACTCATTCTGTCACATCTGTCAATAATTTCAGTTGTCCTTAGCAACATTAACAAAGCAGTGTCAATGTTGCCAGTCACCACAATGCCAACCGAGCTAAAAGTTTTCACACTTGGCACCAAAGTGGGCTCAGGTAGTGACATAGTGATGTAATGTCTTTTCCTTCTTTTAAATGTTCCTTAATGTTGATGTGCTTGAACAATAGCAATACAAAAATGTTGCTATGTGGCCTCAGGTGAGACTGTGGGTCTGATCTTGACTGCTGGATGGCATATGTTTTATAGAAAATACCAATGCCATTTTTACTGGCACAGTCTGTAAAAATGATTGACATGGCAGATCTGGACAGGAACAAAACTCTGTTAATGATTACACCGGCCCACCTTCCCCTGTCAAGCTAATCCTCTCCGACTGGGTAAGAAAGACAAGCAAAAAGAAAGGAAAGGATAGGTTGGACAAGTGATGGGAAAATAAGTGGGAGAAATAGAGAGAGATATGGAAAAGACCGGGAGAGAGAGTATAATATAGGTTTAATGGTCAAGAAAAAATAAAAAAGGTTGAGGCTGAAAATCTGCATAGATTACCTGGTCGTGTGAGATTCAGTCTAACCACACCAGTTAACTTGAACTGAATTCGCACTTTGATCATATCAAACATTTTATATTTACAAACTGCCATCTGCAGCTTCTTGCAAGCCCTTCACTGGGTGGGGATCATAGATTCATGCGTAGAGTGGAGACCAGGAGCCAGTGAGAGCTGACTTTACAGTGAGGTGAGGCCGAACAAACAGAGTCTGGCCGTCTGCATCAACTGTTGTTTGGATGGGTGTCATGTTGGATCACTAGAGCCACACCTGTGAGATTTGAGCTTCTGACGTCAGTAACATTTCAGGAACAGCAGGACAATCTCGGTTGTACCTTTAAATATGCAATACACCGTTCCTGCCTAATTGTGTGAGTATATATGACTCAGAGACAAACATTTTTTTTTTTTTTTTAGTGCTTTTCGTGTGTCTGCAGCCTTAGCCAGAATAAACAAAAGCACTTTAAAGAAGGAAAAGGCACAAGAAATGTGAGTTACCTGTTTCTTTTGGAGCAAATTCCCCTGTGCACTGGAAATGGATTTGTCTTTTTACACACTTTGTCTACATTCTCTGTTCTTAGGGCAGTTCAAACCTTTGAAGTGCTATTTTTTAAGTGAAAGGGACATTTACAAATTAAGGGTTTCATTCCAAAATGAGATATCCACCAAAATTAATATATCCACCATTTGCAAAGTTTGACGCCCACTCTGACAAATGCTTACTGACATGAAAGTAAAGGACCTTATAGGTAACTATTAAAGTTATGAGTCATCCCTTTGTAGTTCTTACTTGCAGATATAATCATCTGTTTTTGAAATTTTGACTGATTAATGTCAGGCATTTTTTCCTAAAAAGGTTATTTGAATTTAAGAATTAAACTTCAAATGTAGGTAACACTCATTTCTTGAAAATTATGACTTTGAGCTGTTATCTTTTTTTCTACTGGATGCAAATGTGGTGAAATTGTGTCTTCTCTGACACTTTCATGGATTGAAAATGTCTTCTTTGCATTGCGACAGTACAGCAATTGTCACCCGCCCTGATTTGCAATTCAGAATTAATCAGGGGACATTTTTACACTACACTTAACATTTTCAGACATTGAGCTGATATCCAGGGCAGAGCAGCGTTCAGTGTCTTGATCAAGGACACTTTAACAGGACACCTAAGCCATGTTGCAGGATAAAAACCAAAATGCACATCTTACACACATTTACCCTGTATTAATCAGGAATAAGTACTGAAGGCGACTCTTAAATATTACATAATATATCCAAATAGTATATTTTAAAGCAAAGCTCCAGTGTCTTTCAACCAAATATATATACGAGACCATTCCTTGCAGCTCCAGCTGCTGAAAATACATCAACATTTGTTTTTCCCGATCAATTCCTCCTGGGGACAGATCATAAATATAGCAGTATTTCACCAAAAAGTGGAACCTGTACACTGGCTCCAT
>OMKZ01051435.1:14592-25552 GCA_900302535.1 Neoniphon sammara | reverse complement strand
CATCTTCTGCTGGGGTGCAAAATTAAGAGAATCCAAATTACTATATAAACTAAACTAACTACAATTACCAAATTACCACTACTAATACTGCCTCTTTAAAAAGACATTGTGGTGCTATGCATACCGTCTCATATCTGAGAAAATTTCATTTTATTTTAATGCAGGTCAATCTGAGACATTAGCATCTTATTTTCTGCTCCATACCAAAAATTTCTGTCACCTCTGTCTGCCTGTTTATCTCTTTGTCTCCTCATGTGTCTTTCTCTATGTCACTGACTCTCTCTCTCCTTATTAAACTGACTCTCTGTGGTGATAATCCATGAGTTCCCTTTTTGATTTTGGTGACATCTTTGTTAAGTGGTCCTTGCTGTGGTGTTTTGTCACTGCACTTCAGAGAGATCACTTGTCAGTCAAACTTTGGCAGTAGTATATTGTCAGTACTGTGGAAGGTTTTCCCTGGACTTTCTGCTGATCAATTTTGAGTTTCTATAGGTGGTGCTGTTTTCTTTGTCCTCATGCTAACTAACCACTTATTCAATTTATTCTAAACAAAACACACTGCTGTTCCTGCTGCTGGAAACATATAACACATCACTTTCTGTGCAATGCTCATAACAGCAAATTTAAAAGCTCTCATCAACTGGCTGTAGGTTAAGTCATGATTGTGTAACATTAATCTGGGATAGTGAGTAGCAAAATGTATTTATATGTTTATAATCTTGCATCTTACTACTTTAAGGACTGGAAGGGAAATTATTAGAGCCAAACGGATATTTTGAATGACTGGTACTACCGGTTGATATTAACTCATTACAGATATATTGACATTGGCATCTATGTTGGTTGATTTGCATAAAATTGTCCAACAGACCCCACTGTTAACAATACTTTGTACAACGCATCAGTTAGCCAAGTAATATGTCACATGTCAAATCCAGTACATACATTTGATTACCAATTTTGATAATTCCTTGCTACAAATAGGCATTTTCATGTATAAAAAATAGCCAATACATTGTTGTTGGAACTTGTTTACTCCCAAGTATAAATATTGGTATGAACCCCAATTATCCAATATCAGTCATGGTAAGAAATTATATAGGAAAAGCCATCATATCCAGGCATCAAAACTTGAATTGCAAAATAAATAAAACTCATTTCACAATTTTTGTCAGTGTAATACAGTCCTATTGTCAGCTTTGTTTCTGCAAGCTAAATGGTTACTTTAGTATGGTAAATATAGTATAGACTAGTTAAACAGCTTAGTACAGGTATGCACTACTCCTTTGCTCTTCCTCTAACTTTCTGTTCTCCTCCTTCCTCCCTTCCATCTGTCATGTTCTCTCTAACTCAACTCTTCCATTTATTGCTATTTTCCTTAACTTTTCCATTTACCATGTCCTCCCCTCCTTCCTTTCCTCTCCTCCATTCTCTACTTCTCTCCTGCTTCTTTTTTCCTTCTCATCTTCTTCATTTTCCTCCTTCGACTTTTCCTCTCCCCACCTCATCTTCTTCCCTCCCTCCCTCCTTTCTCTCTGCATTCCCCTCTCTTGCCTCGTCCTTCTCTCTCCTCCTTTCCATCTCCCCTCCCTCCTCTTCTTCCTCTTCACCTCCTCTTTCTTTCTCTCAACTGCTTTTCTGTTTTGCTTTCATTTACTTCCTCCTTCCCCCTTCTTGTCCTCCTCCTCCTCTCTTGATCACACCATCAGCTAGGGGAAGTGGAGCTCATTTAAGACTCTAATTCACAATTACATGGACAGGGGCTTAGGTTGACCCTGTAGACACAGTCATACACAGTCTCTCTCTCTCTCTCTCTCACACACACACACGCACACATTCTCTCTCTCTCTTGCTCGTTTTCATTCAGACACACACACACACACACACACACACACACACACACACACACACACACTTGCCTGGGCACTGCTCCCCTGTGTGATTGTTATAGTGAAAGGTTAATTTGAGTGTAAGGAGCCCAAGGCGATGGCCAGGAACGAGAGGATAGAGAGAAAAAGGGAGAGGTAGAGAGTGAGAGACTGATAGAATATGAAAAGAGAGAGAGAGAGGAGGAGGAGGAGGAGGAGGGAAGAGAGATAATTCAGTTTGGGGAGAGCACCCACTGTGAGAGATAGAGAGAGAGAGACAGAAAGATACAACAAGGGAGAGAGAGAGAGAGAGACTTGAGCGCTCGGAAGCGATATTTAATTAGCCTTGGGTGACTAGCTGACTTGCTAGAAAAAGGCCACTCTCCCCGCACTCATCTCTCCTGTCAAGTACCCTGTTAGTGAAACCTCCACTGAGACAGATGGAAGGGGAGGAGGGAGAAAAGAGACAGCGAGAGAGCAACAGATGGAGAGAGGGAGGGCGAGCGACAGAGAGAGAGAGAGAGAGAAAACGATACATGCAGACAAAGTAGAGAGACAGTGAGAGAGAGAGAGGGGGAGGGAGAGAAATGCACCGGGAAATGGCATAGGGTAAAGTCAAGGAATGTGGAAAGCAATTCAATTTGTAATTTAAAAGTCATGTCTCTTAAAAGTTACTTAAGTTGAAAAGCAAGGTTTGTAGTCATGCAGCCGATCTCTGACAAAAATGAACAAACAATACATCAATAACACAAAGGCACAAGAAAACAAAGGGTATCCACAAACCAAGAGAGTTCTTTCACCATCTCTGAGTGTGCACAAAAAACCCCAAATTACCCAAACACACTTGAAAGCATCCAAGTAATGGTAGTACTTATAAGAGCTTAGGGTTATTTAATATGCATGCTCTAATTTAAGTTGAGCAGCAAGCAGCCCTTTCTCTGATGAACCCTGGCTTGCCCTAGAATCTGTTGTTTTCCTCGTCGTTAAATAGCCAATTTGACCACTCCGGAGAGAAAATTTGTCAGGATCTGTGTGACTCTTTGGTAACAGTGTATTTTACTTGCAAGCTGTGAGCATCTTTGCAAAAACTGTAGCAACTGTGACTGGCTGCACCCAAAACCTAGTTTGAGATATATTTTGAAAACCAGCCTTATTATTTTACCTGCCAGCTGTGAGTGAAATAATGTGGCTAGCAGCAGTTTTGTAGAGGAATGTGAAAGCCAAAAAGCAATCTTCGAATTCATCTGCACAAAAAATAACAGCAGCATGACCAGGGGCAGCTTATGTGTCATCAGCTGATGTATAAAAGTTCCTTCCACAGCAAAGTTTAAGGCATGCACAGTTCAACAAGGACCTAATGAAAATCCTACAGCCTCT
Source organism: Neoniphon sammara (assembly GCA_900302535.1). Classification (NCBI taxonomy): domain Eukaryota; kingdom Metazoa; phylum Chordata; class Actinopteri; order Holocentriformes; family Holocentridae; genus Neoniphon; species Neoniphon sammara. The sequence goes on along the minus strand of OMKZ01051435.1, from coordinate 22,307 downwards.
TAGCCACATCAGCACAGATGCTTGCCATTATAATAAGCATAAAAACTCCTCTTAAAGGTCAGTGGGGAGTCCTCCAAAAACCTACCTCTCTGTTTTCTTTTTCTTCTTATAAGTATTATTTTATTGATTTAGTTATTTTTTCTGTAGTTTCCCTGCACAATAAGAGTTCCAATACAAGTACAAATTTAAGGTCACCTAGACAAAGTTTCTCTAGGAAGTGGATGCAGACTCCTGGCAAGGTCTGGAACAAGTGCATTTACACGGTGCTCCCATTATGTTTAAACATAGAAGTACTAAAGAAAAAATAAACAAAATATCATCAGTTTGAAGTGAACATGTCTGATGTATTAAACCAAACATTCATTTGACAAAGACAGGGAAAAAAGTAAGGCTACACTAGGTTGTAATATAATACAAAAACAAGAATACAGCAGAGCTGACACAAACCAAAAACAATTTTCAAAAGCATTTTGTTGGCTTTGTTGGAGGTTGGACTTTCAGGGCACTCATGGTTCTCTTCTTTGGATTCTCATCCTCTGCACATTAAAGGTCCACAGAGCTCATGGCTTTCTGTATTGGCACTGTACTGTACACAAGAGAGGAAATCAAGGTCAGGCAGCTAGAAATTGATGGTCAAATGTCATTGCATTGACACCATACATAGCATTCCATTGCACAGAAATGGGGGTTCTGTGGCTGCAACCAGCTGATGGATGAAGGACAGTTTCACAAAATTTTCTTCCAAATCTGGGTGTTGTCATCAAATCCTCTCCCTGAATATCCTCAGGGCTTTCCTTTCATAAATTCCCTAAATTGTGGTTGCTGTCCAGCCATTTTGTTGACTGAAAACAACAAACCTGGGCACTCAGTCCCTTACCATACACCCATACACAGAAAAAGAGTGTGCTAATACAAATTACACAAACTGTCAACTCACCTGTAACATCACCTCACCTCGAAAAGAGACTGTACTAACCAGTCAGTGTTTGTTAAAGGAAACCCTAGGACTGTAAATGAGTATGTCAGGGACTGCTAAATGGATGGGACATATGTCTGTTAGTAGCTAATGCCACATGTACAATACTCCCTGGGAATCACCTGTCTAGTTTTAACCAGCTTGGATCCACCAGCAGCCTCTCTGGTCCAAATCCTCTATCCTCAGTATACTCTTAAAACCTTAATACCCCTCCTCACCCACCAGAGTCCGCTTGTAAAAACGGGAGCAGCCTTGACCCGCCCAGCAGTGCCACACTATCAATGAAATAATGTACATGCCCCTAACTCTTGACAAAAACATTAATTTTGTCAGCATAACATGACTCTGTGGTGGCTCTGGCAGGGAGAACCCATGCAGAAAGCTTGCCTCCAGGGCAAGAAATTATGCTTCCCCACTTATAACTGTTACATACTACTGACAGGCTGTGTCCGACAGGCTGGCAATGTGGTGCTCAGCCTGTTGGACACAGCAGTCAAGAGGGGGACGATGGAAATTAGACCATCATAATTTCCAAGAAGTAGAGAGGAAGAGAGGCACTCGGAGCAGAGGGGAACGGAGGGAAATGGTAGGAAGTCAGAAAAGAGTCTAGGATTAAAAAATAAGTACAGTTTGGACGTTGTTTCTTGTCCTCCACAGAAACTTTTATATTTAATTTATAAAAGTTTCTGTGGAGGACAAGAAACAAAGTTGGGTTTTACTGAATAAAATAAAATAAAACAAAGGTAAAATAATCATAAGTTCAAAAGTTCTAATGAGTTAAATGAAAATATTGTATTCCTCATTTTGCTGAGGACTCTTTGGAACCCTTCTAAGGACCCCTGGCACTCCTGGGACCCCAGTTTGAAAACCACTGTTCAATAATCATATTCTATGCAAACTGAGGCACTGATTCAAATTACAATGACAAGGAAGTAATTATAGCCAGCAATAATCATTGCATCCATCTTTAACCCCATCCAGACTTTCAGTGTTTACTTATTTGGCAGATTTGGAAATTTAGCAAGCGCCAAGCTGGTCGCAGTTTATCACGATTACTTGCTAGTTTTTTTACTGGCCCAGTGGGCTACTTGCACCCCTGCCTCTCTCTAAGCTTGCATAGGAAAGCTACTGCCAGACAGTAAAGCTGACCTGAGATGGGCAGGCCTGTCTGTTTCTTCTGCAGACCAAAGTGGGAAAATTCATCCCACCTGTGCAGTTGGCACGTATGCACCTACACGCGTACCGACTGCATGTGCTAGAAAACAAAATGTACTCATTTGAAGAAAACTTGTGTGAATCTTTAAAACTCTGCTGTGAAAGAGTATGAAGACAGCCAAATGTGCATGAACTTGTGGAGAAAAATTGCCCAGACACTGAGCAGAGAAGAAAGTGTTTGAAGATACAAGTCGAACTATCTGTGAGATTTCTTAAAGTAAATAAAAATTATAGCGCCTTCCCATTCACCTCTCTAAACAACTGCTGGTGCCCTTGAGCAAGGCACTTAAACCCCAACTGCTCCAGACTGCGGCAGTACTGGTCAGGTGTGCATGCTGACTTTCCCTAAATGAAGGTTAGACAAGCAGCCACAAGTCTCAAGTTCTTTCTCTTTCTTTCTTTCCCTTTCTCTTTTGCCTTCTTAGGCCAAAGAGAGAGAACCGCTTGACATCAAGAGGCTGATTACAAGTCTCCACCAAACATTCAAAAAGCACCTTCTGCAAATCAGCTCCAAACAACCCCAGGAGTGCTTTAAAGGTCAAGCAGCAGCTAAGGCAGCCCTGAAAAAGCTCTGCAACACTCTCCAAATCATTATACAGTCCTCCAGCCAATAGAGGACAGTACAGAAGTGCACAGCACTCTTCTTAATCTCAGGTTTGTCTGTGGCCAACATGAAGATGTGTTTCCTCTTGGCCAAAGATTTAGGGGCCACTGTAGCAGAGGAACAAGAGGGAGGCCCGAGTACCAAGCATCACCGAATCCTCGGTCCCATCTTCCAGAAGTTCAGGGTTCCCGTCTGCCTGAACTTTGGGGTTCCTGTTTGCCAGAGTTGTCCAGTTCCTGCCTGCCTGAGGGGTCCAATCCCTGTCTGCCTGAACCTGCAGAGTCCCCTCCCCATTTGCCTGAAGTTCAGGGTTCCTGTCTGCCAGAGGTGTCTGGCTTATGCCTGCCTGAGGAGTACTCTCCCTGCCTGCCCAAAGTCTGTGAGTCCTCAGTCCTTGGGTTCCTGTTTTGCTATTACCTTTGGCTGTCGAGTTCGCCTGGTTCCAGCCTTCCAAAGGAGGCCGGTTCTCTGCTTCCTGTGTCTTCATTGGCCCTGCCTCCTCAGTCTGCTGCAGTATACCCTTCGGCCCTGCCTCTAGAGTTTGCAGCATCCTCCGCAGTCCCACTTCCTGTATACCCTGTGGCCCCGCCCTTCAGAGTCACCTGTATACCCTGCGGCCTCCTGGGGTCCTTATTCCGGTGGCCTGTCTGCCCAATGGTGCCCTGTTTGCCTAGTCCCTGGGTCTCTGCCCAGTTTCGCCTCCCTGGCCACCTGGTTTGGACGGATCCTTCTGGTCTCCTATACTCTGGCCGCCCACTGGATCACTGTCTTCCTGGTCCCAGTACCCTAGCTGTCCCCCAGAGTGCTCCTGTCTGCCTTATGCTCTGACCTGACCCAAGGACTGTCTGTTTTGGTCTCCCCCTCCCCCCATCTGTCCTGTTTCCACTGGGGGTTTGTTTTATGATGTCAGGGGCCATCACTTGCAAGGAGTGTACTGTTATGGTCCTGTCTGAACTCCTTGTGTTTTCTGTAATTTGGTTTTCTGTGCCTGGTTTGTGTGTCCCTCTTGTGTTCTTGTAGGCCAGCCTGCCTTTCCCCACTCATCTGCCCTGTATTAGCCTTGTCAGCCCTGCACATGTGTTGCCTGCCCTCGTTGTCTTTCCAGCCAAACATCATGTTTCCCTCCTAATTCCTGACAATTTTGTTGTGATACAAAAATAAAGAAATACAATATATAATGTCCCCCAATCCCAACTGCATGTTGGCATTGTAGAAATAAACACTGAGGGTAAATACTTTAATGTTATTACAATGCCATGGATGCAACAAATGCACATAGCATCACATATAACCAAATCATCTCTACATTAAATGTTTCACTTTTCATGATGAGGAAAACTAATGGGGGGAATTGGGGAAAAAATCTGGATTTCTCAGGACCTTTGGGCCCTTTTGTGGGGAATTTGTAGTCTACATCATTCCTTCCAGTCAAGAAAACAAATGGAGAGACTTCTGCATAGGAAACACAGAGGATGCAAGGATGGATTGTGTTTCCCTGCTCAAGGCTCTCCTGGAAGCCTCTTCACTCATTAAGGAAACCTCAATGGATTGAAACACCCTTAGTGATGGTGGACAGAGATCAATTTCAGGGTCACAGGCTGAAGGATGGAAGAGTGACGAGTTGAGGAGACAGAAAATAAGGTATTGGGATCCACCCATGGAGAGAGGGGATGGAAGAGAGACAGGACAAGGGAAGATATGTGACGGGACAAATGGGAAACAGACAGAGAGCAAAACAGGAGGAGGAAGGGAGGATATGAGAATGGAAGGAGAATAATAATGGAGAAGGAAAGGGATAGCTATGAGAATGAGGAAAAAGCTGGGAGGGCAAAGGGAAGGAGTGTAATCTTTACTCTTATGTCACCTTTTTCAAGGGAGTAGATGAAAACAAATTAGAAAAAGAACAAAATTAACAGTAAAAGCAAAATACAACTTCAAAGTAAAACATTAAAAGGGAGGTCAAGGCCCATTAATAAAATAGCAGTGGAAATGTAAGTCTTTAGAAGTGAGTTTAAAGTTTGAAAAAATAAATAATAAATAAATAAATAAATCCCAGCATTCATTGGGACAATTACTCAAACTCCTTCTTCACATTACTTGAGCTGCTCTTCCACGTAAGATGCCATAATGACTCTAAGAGATGTAAATATACCAATTTTGATTCTATCTGTCTTTCTGTGTGAGAGTTTGTCTCTCTGTGTGTTTGACTGTCTGCATGTGTGTTTGTCTAAAGTATTTACCTTTGTCTGACAGTCTGTCCATCCCTTTGGTTGGCCATCTGTATATCTGTATTTCATTATCTGTCTCTGTCTGTCTCAATGTCTCTCTGTCTCCCTCTCTCTCCCTCTCCCAAAATATAAGTTTTATCCTGCTTCATGTGTGTCTGTGCATGTGCATGTTTGTGCATTTGTATGTCAGAAATTTGTATATGTCTGCATTAGTGTGCATGCGCTTACACATGAGTTTTTTGTCCTTGCTTGTGTGCACCTGTATTACTATGAGTGTGTGTGCGCATGTGTGTGTGTGTGTGTGACAGAGGGAGAGAGAGAGAGAGAGTGTGTGCGTGGTGGGCACACAGATGGCAGAGCAGAAGATGATTAGAGTGGTATTACATTGGCACTGGGTTGGCACGCACTGCTTTAATTACCTAGCGCAGCAAACACACACACACAGACTCACACATTTATAGACATACACACACATGCAAACAGACACACACAATATACATAAATACAGACACACACACACAGTCACTCACAAACAGACACGCAAACAAACACAGACACACACATGCACACAGGCATACAGACAAGAATATAAGCATGCAGACACACACACACACACACACACAGACATGCATGCAGACATACAAACATGCATGTAGAGACATTCACCTATCTAAGTAAAACCACATTACCTCTCCAAAACTTCACCACCGCTTTGCTCAAGAGCACTTTGACAGTGGCTTGAGATGAAATCCTTTGTCTTGTGATCCGCACAGTGTTGCTGAGGTTCAACACAGGAATCAATGAGCTTCCAGTAACTTTAATTAAATAAACTTGGCAATTTGTACATCTTTATTCATTATCATAATGTAATCTAACAGCATTTGCACACTTTGGCCAACTGGAGGAGCTTGAATCCATTTAGTTTTAGTCAGATGTGAAACCTGTTTTCAAACTCGTGTGTGCACCAAACACGTGGACTCGAGTCCTCTTGAGAACAGGAGAACTGGCGTCTACATCATGCAAACTGCAGTACAGTTGGTGAGTGATATGAAAACAATGTGGTTTAGTGACAGAGGTTTCTCCAGACCCAAGTTTGTTCACAAATATGACATTGATGATGCTGTATCTCGCAAATGAACCAGGATTCAGAAGATTTTTTTTTCAAAGTGTGTAGCCAGTCATAATGAAAAAACAGATAGACATCCAAACAAGCTATCTTGGGTTTGGATCCCAGAGAGTGAAAAAGGCCTAATAATCTAATAGTAAACTAGTTCTGAGTTAATTTACAGCAGATACTTGTGGCATGAGTCAAGTTATCCTCATAACCACTTCACCATACAGTAGCTTTCCACCAGCCACGAGACGGTTTGTAACCAGCCAGACCTGCAAAATGTTGCTGAAATAGAGAAAGCACAATTTACCTTTGAGGCCAGAATGACTCCGCTCTGTATTCACTGTCAAAGTAGACAATTTCCTTCAAGCTACTTTCTTTGTGCCATTCTACTGTTTGCTCGCCCACAGCGCTGTATGTTACATTCGATTAAATTACATGATATTACATTACATTCAATGTTATTTTTCCACCAGGAGAAATTCATTTTCACAGTGAGTCCGACACAGATAACATCCATTATTGCCTGAACACATGGCTCGGCATAAACCAACACGCCGTGACAGAGGGACAGCAGATGTAAAGAGAGGGTATTTCACGTGGCTGTAGAAGAAAAAAGAAAAGAAAAGAACCAGCACAGCTCGTCGGGAGTCCGTGCTGCTTTTAAGGATGGTGATTGCAAGTGGGACAAAACTTTTCTTTGAACTTCAAGAGTTTTAAGTAGCGGGACACAATAACTGCGACCTGTGTCAGGTCTCCGCGGACGTCCAGACAACATCCAGAACAAATGTAGGACAACAACACACATCTAAGCAGGAAAGGGGGATGTAAACGTGTCATTGAAAAAGGAAGGAGATAAATGGACAGGCGGAGAGAGTATTTTGTTCTCTTGCTGGGTACTAACTTAATCTGCAGACATTGGGGACAAAGAGGGGAAAAAACTGGAGGCTGGAGAGGAAAAGAAAGAGAAAGAAGAGGAGGAGGAGGAGAGGGAGGGTCAAGAGCTCAATCTCTCCTTCAGATGAAAAGCAAACTGCAATCGGTGCGGCACAAACATGCGTGTCATCCCCGCAAATTGGCTGCGGTTGGTGGCTCGCCGGGGCTCTTCGCTCCCTTTTCTGTGCAAATGGGAGAGAGATGGAGACGGAGAATGAGAGAGGGGAGAGAGAGACATTTATATTTCATTGGACCAGACGCCGCAATGCCAGTTAAATTGATGTCGCAGCCCTCCAGAGGGCGGAGGGTGTAAAGATGTGGTAGAGGGAACAGAGAGAGAGAGCAGGAGAGGAAAAGATGAAGAAGGAAGAAAGGGGGAGGTGGGAGATGGGTAAGAAAGGAGTGAAAGACCAAGAGAGAGGGTGGGAGAGGGAGGGGGAAGGAGAGGTTAATCTAGAACAAATATCCATAGTGACAGAACAAGAGGGCCGGATGCGGCAAGTTGTTACTGGGAGTGGATAAGAGGGGATTTACACAGCGAGTGTGAAAAGGGAGGGGGAGACGCTGGAAAACAGAGAGGGGAGACAGCGAGAGAGGGGTCGAGTTAGAGAGACGGCAAAGACAAGGATGAGCGGAGACACCAGC
>OMKZ01051433.1:0-13585 GCA_900302535.1 Neoniphon sammara | reverse complement strand
GAGGCAGTGATTGGCAGACGGGTTAGAGGGGCAGCGGGCAGAACGGAAGAGCAGCAGCTTTTCCCTGAGATATAATTACATGCGGACAAAAGTCCTGCGCTGCCGAAGTGACAACCACCCGCTGACACGCTACTGTACATCACCGCTTGGAGACATCTCTGCCTCGTCTTTATGTGTGTGTGTGCGTGTTGATACTGAGCCTATGTTACTTGTGCATGCGTGTAAAAGGAGTTTAAAGTGAAGATGCAGCACTCTCTTTGTGTGCATGCATGTGTCCGCACGCATTCGGAGGCAGGCGAGTGCGCTGAAAGTGGGCCAGCGGCTGCACAGGCTGAGCCGTGGCTTTTCTTAGCTGGCTTTAGCCAGCCGCCCTATCAGCTGACTGGCTTACACTGTGCGATAATTCAAAGAACCTCCGCTGCTACGGCACAATAGCAATTCGATACGGTGTCTTTAGTGGTCACTAAGATGTGGCGGTGCAAGGGAACGGAGGGTTGCGCTGCCGTCCCTTCCGCCTGCAATCGCTCATTCACTTGTGGGTGTATGCATGCTTTCTAGTACTTCTGGACAAGTACAGCATGGTGTGTTTGTGTGTATGAGTGTGTATTGAGCTTTGATTCCCAAGTGTTTATGCATGCTGTGTAGAGTCGCAACGCTTGCAGTGAATCCAGTCCTCTTGCCAGTCTGCATTCATTCAACATCATAAAGCTCACTTTTGAGCTGCAGCATCCCTTCTTCTTCTCCTCTCTTTCTCTCTCTCTCTCTTTCTCTCTCTCTCTCTCTCCCTCTCTCTCTCTCGGCTTACGCTACAAACCACTGCTACGCAGACTGAAGCTCTCTGACCTCTCGCCCTCTCTTTTCCAGCCGGCAGATTCAACCCAAACAGCTGAGGCAGAGGGAAGGAGGGAGGGAGATGGGGAAAAAAGAGAGACCGAAAGGGATAGAGGAACCGAGACGATGTGCTAGCATGCATGTGTGTGGAGTGAGAGAGCGAGAGAGAGAGAGAGAGAGAGAGATGCTAGTCACTGTGCCGTGTTTTTGACAGACAATGCAGTTGGCTGGACAGCAGATAGGGGTCAGCGTAGAGAGAGAGTGAGGGCATGAGGGAGAGAATGAAGACAGGAATGAAGTGAAGAGGGAGGGATAAACGGAGAGAGACGAAAAGAGAGAGAGAGAGAGAGAGGAGGCAAGAGTGTGTGTGCTGAGTACAGCAGGGTCAGGGGCCTGGGAGAAGTGAAACAGCAGATTGAGTGGAGTAGACAGCATGGCTGCCTCTGGGCCGTCACAGGCCAAACACACTGCCAAAGAGAGCAATGGAGGAGAGGAGTGAAGACAGGAGGGAGAAGGAGAGGTGATGAAATGGAAGAAAGCATTGAGGAAAGACGACAGGAGAGAAGAAGAAAAGGAGAGGAGCACCAGAGGAGAAAATAAGAGGCAAAGAGATAATATCGGGAACTTGGGTGGCAGGAGAAATACAATGGATAGATAACTGCTGCATTTATCCATAGGGTGCTATAGATATTTTTAGATAATACATCTGATTATAATCTGATAATCTGCAGAAAAATCTCAGAAGTAATTTCATCTCATATTCGGGCTTTTTTTCTCTTCCAAAAAAATCCCGTGGGATGAGATAATCCCGCCTGTTTCCAGTGCAGTTTCAGTTGTTTCAGGAGTATAAATATGTTGAAACAAGGCAGAATAATGGCAGATCAGCCCACTAGGAATAAGAAAATTCAAGAAGATTCTGGAAACAAGTTGATCAGCATTGGAAAAAGTGGGATTATTTCATCCCACTGGCAGATTTTTTACCTTGTTTGAAGAAAAACGAGATTTTAAAGCGCAATATGAGACTAAACGGCTTGTTAAGGTGGAGATTTTTTGCCGTCTACAGATAGCATGCATGCGTATTCACACACACACACACACACGCACACACATTAACTCATCAGCTGAAGACCTTGTTCAGACTGTTTTAGCTCTCACATTAGCTGCATATTTCTCCCACAATGAAGTCCTGTGTCTACAGAGAGTCAAGGTCCACTTCACCCCGCTAACTCTTCAATCTAACTACGCTCCCGTCACATTCCCCCCATTAAGAAGCCTAAAAAAAATCCCCCAAAACTTTCCCGTCCAAATGTCATTTACACCCGTTCATTTAGAGGCGTTTCACATGCTTCCAATTTGAAACCAATATGTCACAATTGTTTATCGTGTGTCTCTTGTTCTCTGTGACGAGGGAAAGAAAAGTTTTTCGGGGCCGGGAGGAGACGCACAAGAGGGCGCCTCTGTGTGTGTGTGTGTGTGTGTGTGTGTGTGTGTGGCGGGGAACGGCCGAGACTAGCTTGGAAATGGGCGTGTGATTGCCTTGCACCCCTCATCAAAGGCCTCCCTGTGCGGACAGATCTATTTCACGCAGCGGAGCAATCAGCGTGAAGATGACAGTCTACATCGCCGGGTGTCATACAGATTACTCCATGCGGCTGAGGGGGGGAAAATGAAATATTTATCCTGAAAAACCAGCTGTCGGAAATACTCAGGCCTTCATGAGAAAATGCAAGGAGAGCGGGAGAAAGAGAGGAAGGAGAGGGAGGGAGACAAAGGGAAAGAGACAGTATAAGGGATGGAGGGATGGATAGATGGCAAACTCTGAGAAATGAGCCAACAAACACCACGAGAGAGAGCTACCGTTCCCTCTGCAGTTGCTCTTTCTCCCCCCCCTTTTTCTACTCATTCTCGCCTCTAATAGGGTCCCATTTAATTAGGTGAAACTTGGGCTGCCGACTAATTATGGTGTGAGAGTGAGTCTCTCTCCGTTTGGCTGTCTCGCTCTGCAGGGCCCTTGTGGCATCGCCTTGCAGCTGAGAGGTCCTCAGCATCAAAGACGGACGGGCAGACACACACTGACTGCTGCTGAATGCACACACACACACACACACACACACACACACACACACACACACACAACTAGAGGTGGCTGTGGGGAATGGGAAGGAAGGAAACGGGGAGGGAGAGAAAGTGAATAGAGGAAGAGAAAAGCTGAGAGAAAATCTAAGTGAAATCCCAACCTCAAACATGCAGCTCTGCTTTATAACTTGAGATAAGAGCTTGTAAGCAGGGGTCCAATTTGAGGGAGGGTGTTAGCAAAACCTTAGCTAACACAAACTATCCATCCCTCTTTATTACTACAGAATATATTAATAAACTGACTGGGAACAGCTATTTATCCTTATAGAGAAGGGAAGTGGATATATTTAGGATTTGCAGTCCTGTTTTGTAGTCCATTTTCAACAAATGCCTTTGTGCACTATGAGGGGTGCTGGATTAAATCAGCTAGCGTGTTGCTAGGTGTATCAAATCACTGAATTGACCCTTAAAACAACTAAACTCCTCCACATATCTTGGCTTTTAATGATTTTTACCCTTCTGAAAACTTCTCATGTCATTCTTGTGAAAAGAGAGGTGATATAGCTAAGTTATATCACGGTTATAAGGTGAATTAGCTTGCTAGTTAGCAAACATTTAGCTAGCAAGATTGAAGAGCGGGAGTTGCAGCAATGCTGAGGCTTGTGTAGAGGTGGTAATATTGTAAGACGGCATTAAAATACATAATCCAGGAATCAATGGCAAACCACTAATCTCTGGAATTAGTTTAAAAGTGAGTTTCAAATCATATGGCGATATGATTGGTGAAGTTCACTTCCAAAATCGGTGCAATTTTCCACTTTCCTACTTTATTTTATTTCAGCGAACCAAACACTGCTCTTGAGGCTTGACAGTTGAACAAAGCCACCTACTTGACCCCTGCACAGCCCACAGCATTACTAGCACCTATTCACATATAGCCGTAACCTTTTTACTTTCTCAGCGCGGCTCAGGCCCAGTTGGAAGAACGCTATTGAAAGTGGCAGCAGGTGATCTATTCTCTGCCTTCAGAGCTTCTTGGAGGGTTTACCGCCGAGCAAGGATGACTAAGGGAATAATCTGGAACCCTCGCCGTGCTTGGAGAGATGCGGGCACAGGGACGTGAGGGAAAAAATAAAAATACGAGGGAGAGGTGGAGGGAGGAAAGATGAGTGAGGGGAAAAAATACAGAACCCTGCCGGTGTTTTGTAATGAGCTGTCACCTCCTTTTTCCTCTGCTTTTTTTGAGATGCCTAACCTCTGTGTGGAACAAACATTCAGCATAAAAAATACACGAGGCCATCCAGTAGTGAAAGGAGGAACTATGCTAGGATGTATCTAAGGAGAAGAATGAACAACTAGCCACACTTTCCCCCCTCACTTTTCCCTCCTCTGGCTGCTGTAGCTGTGCTGCTGCGGTATGCTAACTAAGCTAACAATAGCACGACAGGTAGGCATTATGGGTTTATGGTATGGCTGCTTTTCTCTTTCAGCTGGGCTAATACTGTTTCTGAAATAATGAGTGTACTGGGGACTGCTCCTGAGGTGATTAATTGAGGAGAGATTAACTAGCATAATTTCATTCTGGTGACGATCTCACAGCCAATTATCCAATGTGGCTCACACTCTCGCAACACACACACATATACACACACACATACACCAGCATGCCTCCTCTCTCTTAGTCTCTACCTTTCCCTATGTCCATCTGAATAAGCAGAACGCAGGTAGTGCATGAAACCCTATAAATACAGTGACCCTGTATGCCATGCTACTCCATTCATCTTACATGCATAAGCTCGCACATACGGACAGGCATGTGCACACACAGGCTCCCAAACACAAAAAGCACCTACAGAAGGTGGTTTGTCATATTTGCTGGAAGCGTATCACTCTTTTTCAAACACACGCACGCACACACACACACAAAACCACCAAAGACCCTGTCCTTAGAGCACTTCTGACCTCTAACCTCATCTATGAGTGGAACAACATCAGGATGATGCAGGGAGGGGAGAAGCGGCGAGTGACTCATCCACTCTGCTAATAAGAATGATGGACTTGGCTTGCTGCCACACAGGACTACCAAAACAACACCTATCTTAAAAAAAAAAAAAAAAGGAAAAAGAACAAAAAAAAGTTCCTGTCTGTAGATTGTTGTTCTGGCTCAGTAAATCCACAAAATCCTCAGGCTCAAATGTTATCTTTGAAGGATAATACTTAATAAATACACTGCCATCATCATCATCATCATCATCATCATCATCATCATAATAACTGTCCTTTACTATAATCACCCTCATTAAAATCATCATCATCCTTTTCTTTGACATCAACACCATCACCATCGCATTTGTAATTCTCATTTGTCTGTGGTCTAAATGTTTGCGAAAATTTCTGTTTTTCACTCACATTTGACAATGCTGCAAATTTACAACATGAAATCAAGTACTGTGTCACAAGAAAAACCCACCCTTGTTTGCGAGCTGTGTTTTCCTCAGTGCGGCACTGTGAGTTTTTAGAGAACGCTCTAGAGGCCCTGTAAGGATTAGCATTAGCTGCTCTGCTATGGTGCACACATGCAACACTGCTAGCAACCGATAAAACAATATGGCAGCCTCAGCTCATTTTCACACCACACAGACACTGCAGCCTTCACACTGTAGCAGACCTACATTAACCATGCAGTGTGTGTGAAGCTTGTGTGTGTTTGTGCGAGTGTGTGTGTTAACTCGAGGCTCGGCATTCACAGAAAAGAAGACAGGCACACAGTAGCATTTGATAAGACAAACACAGAATAAGGATAAAAGGGTGGCGGGTGTGTAGAAAATGGTAGGGCTTACTGAGCTACTGTGAGTGTGCGAATGAGGGGTTAAATCTGTTTTTTTTAAAAATGTGTTTTTCCGTTGTTTATTATTCCTCTAAATTCTCCCTCTCTGTCTCTCTCTCTCTCTCTGATGCTCTCTCCCTCTCTCTCTCCAGTCTTTAGTAAAGGAAGTCTCATTGCTTCTCTTCTACTGTTGCTCTTATCGCACACTCCCAGGCGCACTCACACAATGGCCTGTTTTACACCATTAAATGGTTATTTGTCAAAATACAATTTCAATTAAATCCTCGCTAAAAAGAAAAAAAAAAAAAGAAAAAAAAGCCTCCCTGATGTGTGCTCTTTACCGATCATAATAATAAGAGAACACATCTAAATCAGTGGGATTGTATGGGTGTAGGCCTACATAGGGGGGGAAAGCAAGAACACTGTCCGATGTCTGAGAGGTACAGATACGAGGATGACTTGGGGTAATGTAGAAAATATGACAGCAACTGTGGCTTTGATGGAATTCTCAGCCGATATATTCAAAGTGAGTGTTGAATGCTAGCCTACAAAACATGCTTCATGTGGAGCACATGTAAAGCCCTAAGCAGCTTGTGAAATATGAAGCTTTAACAAGAAATATTACACCACTTGGCAAAGGCACTCATAACACTAGGAGCAAATTTGCATCAGAATTTCATTGTGTTCTGCTTCCCAGACAAATTCAATATGACCTACATAGTACAACTCATGTTGTATTCATGGACTGTACGATTTTATCCATAATAATTTCAAATGAGACAATGGACACCCAACAAACTCCATGGTGCCAGCGTTAAGAAATAAAGTTTTGCACACTACATCAGCCTTTCCAATATAAAATCATACTCTCTCAGCACCTAATGGCTAAAATGTGGGGTCCACTTGTGATAAACAGTTAGCAGTGGCTGGCTAGCTTATGATTCAGTCAACTAACACCCACCAGTTACCATGGTTGTCATCCTGAGTGTGGCAATTAGCTCTCAGCTGCTAGCACGTGCTAGGCGAGAGCGAGCTAGGCATGGTGAGTCATGACCTTAATGGAAGGCTAGTGGTGGAAATACGGTGGGGGTAATTATGCTAACCCCGAGGGACAGGCTTTCAGACAAGTGTGTAGGCTCACAAACAGGCACAGTGAGCTCCACTCCAGGGCAGAAAAGGCAAAATATCCAGGGCCCATAGTTACTAGATGGATCAGCTTTCTGTATTTCAAAAAGTTCAGAAAACACATCTCAGGCAAAATGACAGATTAACATTGTGCTTATGATGTTGAAGATTAAAGCTGCCTATTTGGCCTGACAGGACCATTCCAGCGAGCTTTATTGTGCAGGTGGTTTGAACACTGGTGCTAACTTTTACTTGGTATCACAGCACAATTGTTCATGTAAAGTTCGCAAAACAAAACTAAAATTACAACCAATCCAAACTCCCTTTGCAATAAGGGACCAAAATATGTGGGAGCCTTGTAAAACCTTATAGAACTATGGATTCAAGGTGGTGCCAAGTTGTGGATGTCTGTTGCAGCAGCTCATGCACTGTCTTCTACTACTACAACAAACCCTGGATTACAAAGGACATTAAATCCCTCCACAATAGGAAGAAGGGGGCTTTCAGGGCTTAGGACAGGGAGGGAGTTAAGTCTGTCCAGGGGGAACCGAAGAGGTGAATTAAGGATAGAAAGAACACCTACTGGGAAAAGACTGAAAACAAACTGCAGCGACTGGCTCTGAACAGGGCACAGGGCCCTGATGGCATCAGCCTCAAGGTGCTTCAAAGCATGTGCCAGCCAGCAAGCAGAGTTTCTCCAGAGCCTCTTCAACCTATCCTCGAGTCTGTGGAAAACGCTTTGCATTGTTCCAGTGCCCAAGAAGGAATGATCCAGTGTCCTCAAGGACTACGTGGCTCTAACCTCTGAGATAATGAAGGCCTCTGAGAGAGATGCCCTCTCAAAGGACTCATCGAACCCCATCCAATTTGCATAACAGGCCCACATAGGTGTGATAAATGACATAAACCTACTGCACAGAGCTTATTTCCACCTGAAGTGGCCTGGATATATGGCAAGAATCAAGTTCTTTAGTTTCTTGAGTGATTTCAACGCCATACTCCAGCTCAAGAAGAAGCTAAGAGCAATGCAAGTTGACAGTGCCATGGTTTCCTGAATTACAGACTATCTCTCTGGAACAGTGCATTGGACATGCTGCAGAATAGCACAGGGGCACCCCAAGGGACCATGCTGTAACCTTTCATGTTCACTTTCTACCTTCGACTTGAGATTCAACTCCAGATTTTTTCTGATGCCTCTTTTGGGATGCATCACTGAGAGCTGGGAGGATAGGAATCTGTTTGGGAGATTTATTGGTGGTGCAAAGAGAACCATCTGCAGCTTGCACAGTTCCTGATCTTTGCATATGTCTGTATATTATATTTCTGTACATTCTCTGCATATGCACCTGTACATATAAGTGGGCACCTTTTCTGTACTTATATATATCCACTAATGTTTAGATTTTTATAGCAGTTATGATAACAAATGACGATGCACGTGTACCTTGAACATTGTCAGTCAAGCCTGATGTGTAGCACCTCCAGCTGGGGTTTTTGATAAGGTGGACAGTTAGTATTGCACACATCCAAATCTGCACACTCTGTATTTATGTGTGCACTACCCATCTCCAATCGCCATCCCTAAGAGGTTTAGCCTGTTGGGTCAAATTATGCTGAGTGAAGAAGCAAAAGGCCCCCTCCGAACATTTTCACAGTCTTTTCCTCCCTGCCTTGCCTCACCAGCATGAGGAATGTCAGCGACAGTGGCACACCACATCTTAAACATTCATCAGTGCATGATTCTGTTTCCAGCAACAAATGCCAGAGGGAGACGACAAGGCGCTTCTCATCATCACTCAAAAGTTGCTTCCTATCCTTGCAGCTTAAACTCCAGACTTGAATGCAAGTGGACACTTGAAAGCAAGTTCCCCCATTAGCATTTGCTAACACATTTACACACATCAGAAAGATGAAGGGAAAAAGGAGCATGATGGGAAGAGAAAGCCGCTCTGGACTGACGACTTCTGAATCTCCCCTCACAAACACACAAACGCGCTGTGTGATTCGCTGTCCCCCTTTCAATCCACTACACACACCCTTCTTAACAGGCCAGTTTAGCAATATAGAGCTACAGCGCCACGGCTGGAGCCATACACAGTGTATTATTTAAAGCACCAGGGGCCCAATTTGTCACTCTGGCGGGCTCATCAGAGGCGAACATCCTTTATGAAATGCACTTTTCACGCTGCCTGTCGGAGGGATCAAAGCAGCAGCAGCCTTGCCCGTCTCTCCCTCTTCAGTTTCCCTGCTCCGATTCCCACTGACAAAATGAGTCAATTTAAACCAAATGGATCCCATATCAAAATAACGAGTGGGGGAGAGAGATAGACAGACAGAGAGAAGGGTTTCATATCAGGGTGGGAGAGGCTGGGGGAGGTAGGCACTAGCTAGCCTCTCCCTTCAGCCTCTCCCTTTATTTGTGCTGACTGAAAAATGATAGATAGACCATCAATACTATATTGGCACTGCAGTGGATGGTCAGATTTAGTGTGTAAAATTAAGCAAGTGGTGGAAATGTTTAGTTTTTCAGGTGTTACCATGAAAGGCATGAAGGCATGACACATTGCCATCTTCATCAACAGGAAAACCACACAAGACAATATGTCTAGTGTTTCTGGTCTGATCTCGGCTTCTTTTACTGGTAATATTTTGTCAGTTTTGACAGAGAATGGGTTCCCTCAGTGTTGGGCAAACATAGTATGAGAGACATTTTGCAGATGGTAAATTAATAATTGATGAATGTTAAAGCCCTGTGTTCACTTCAGCATTCTGTATCTTATTTCTGGTTCATAGGATGCTCTTGTGTCAAAGTAATTTGACATTCTTGATACAGGATGCCACAGAATGCATAGCATAACTTCACCGTGTCTTCTCTTCTCTGCCTTTGAAGCTTCGCAGAAAAACATGCTTCATTATTCCACCAACTTGATGGGCCCATTTCCCCCCCTTCTACCCCTCCTCTCTTTTTTGCAGAGCTCTCGACCAATTGATTTTTCCTCTTTCCTTCGTCTGCCTTTTTTCCTGTCCTTGATTCTAATGCTGCTGGGTTGTGGGAAATATTTATTCACATTGATTGGCGACGGAGCTGATGGGTCTTTCATGAGCGTCAGAATTCAAACTGTTTTTGTCCCACCGATGTCTCCAAATATCAATTACCAGAGGGAGAGGAAGGGACTGGACTGCAGATCAGGGCAGCAAAGCTCAAAGGCCAGACTCATTTTCATACAAGAGAAGTGAAGGGAAAAGAGAGACGCATGACACCAACGGTCCGAGCCACGACGGGAGTGTTTGTGGATTCTGTGATGTCTGCTATCAGTTGTCTACCCAATAGTTACTGTCAGCTGAACAAGACAAAGTAAAAGAGGCGACTTTTGTGAAAGTGCCTCAAGTGGCTTCAGCCAATGACCGAGTTGGGCCTGGAGCAGGGTCACTGTTTGGCTGTGTGTGATTACAATACAGTACGATGCGATACGTGCGATACTGTGGGATATGATACGATATGGTAAACTTTATTTGTCCCTTTGGAGATTTGTTGTGGACTCTAGCAGGAGCCCACCAGTGGTAATTCCTGCACCCGCGCTGTCCCCATTAAAAATGCAGCGCCAACAGGATATTCTCTGCATCAAATTTTCATGGCATCAAGCAGCCGCAACAGCCCTGTCTCACACACAGCCATAACAGTGATCAAGTTCCTGAAGCCCATGTACTGTATCTCCCTCTTTGTCCTTTTCACTCCCCCAAAGGGAGGTGGACAGCATACAATGGCTTATGTATGAGGGCTACAGACAAACAGGTATTGTGCAATGGCTTACAGACGAGGCACACATAGTGTCGTGCCGTGTGCTATTCCACCGGGGCCTTTCCTCTGTCTGCAAGCCCCTAGATGCACTTCAGCATTCATGGATGCATGCAGACACATGCACGCTCAGCACTCTCCTATGTGTACATCCACAGAAGCGCGCACACACTCAGAATTACGAGTTGCACCCTGGTGAAGTAGAATTATTTATTTACACAAAATTGATGGGGAGGTGGGGTAGAAGCCATCCTCGTACCACCTGCTTTGTTGTTTAACCCTAGAGAACATTCCACGTAAAATAATCACAAGGTACATTTGAATAGTAAGCACATGTACTGTACTTTGACATAATATACAGTATAATCTGCACCCAAACTAGTAAACATATTATGTCTAATCCTCATGAATGCCTCGACCTGCACTGACTCAACCATTCTTTTCATATTTTCATATTCATATTCTGCTGTCACATCCAAGCTAAAAGCACATCATTCCAGCAAAATAAAATCCCCGTTCCACCAATTGCTGCATGCAAGGTCATATGTAAATAGGCTTCCCTTGCAGCAATGGAGACAGAGGCATCACCATCCGTGTCAGCATCATAACAAATGGCAAAAGCCAGTTTTGATAAATATGCCTGGCGCACAGTCAGAGGCATTTCCTAAGCCTGGGCAAATGGCATAGCAGGGAATGGAGAATACAGGACGATTCAGTAGAGGGACAACAAAGACATTCAGCAGATCTACAGTACAACCACATTCACCCTCATTAACACCCAAACTTAGCTGCACTGTCAGGTTAGTGCATACTAGCAAGCGCTCCTATTCTTGTCATGTGTGGAGACCAGAAACATGCCTGCAACTCATTTTGGGCCCCATTAAAACTCTTATCATGGAGGAAGCTTTCAAGAAAGAAGTTGTAGTCGTAGTCACTGTAAAATGATATGAGGCTAATAGTATTGGATTTATCACTTTTCACACAGAGAGACAGAGCAAGAGAGCTAAAAATCCTTTTGACGACTCCCAACTTAATCCCAGCAAAGCAGACAGCGAATTTGCTTTCTATCCAATTCATTGGTTGAAAGATTAGCACTGTCTCTCGCCTTTGATGAAAAGAATTCATGAAGAATAGGACAGAACAGATGAGAATACAATCTAGCATATAAGTTGTGGCAGTGGCAATGGGTGAGTCAGACGAGTCTGAGGGTCTGGTGCTGCAGTGAGGTATGGTATTTTAATACCTGAAAAGCGTTTTTTGACAAATAAACTAAAAAAAAAAGTAATAATATGTATTTACTTCCCTTGTTTCCTCTTGAGAAGGGAGGGGAGGGGGCTCATTGAGCTACAGTAGAGTGTGCAACCAAATTAAGAGAGCGAGAGAAACATAATGAGTGAGCGGGAGAGAGAAGCAAGAGTGTGTGAGTGAATGAGAGAGAGAGAGAGAAAGAGAGAGAGAGAGACTGGTAATATGCTTGGGAATTTAATAAGGCTCAGCGCTCCTCAATAATATCACCCGCTTCACAGAGTCCTCTGGGAAACATGAAATGTGCCGATAAAGGATGATGCCTCCCTCTGACAAACGGGGTGTGCTAAAAGCGCTGTAGAAGAGGAGGGAAAAAAAAAAAAAAAGCCACGCGCCGCCGTCATAGCTAGTGCACATGCTAATGTGCCCCAGGCTACACTTTAAAGAATTATTCACTTTCTTCCCCTTATTCTGCGATTCTCCAAACCTTCTCTCTTTTAAGGTCATACACACTGCACACTGCTTTACTCAGAGTCGAGCTGCATAATGTCAACTTTATTCGCAGAAGTGTTGCTGGACATGGGCAGTGGATTTAAGAGCAGCTGAGTCCCTGTGCGTCTCGGTTTGTGGTATGTACAGTGTGTTAGTATTGGAGCTCTGGCACCATAGAGTTTCAAAGTGCGCAGAGCCGCCGGTTCTAGAGGTATTTTCCCCATTGTTTTTCCCCCCTTTTGGAAATTTACTTTTAACTATAACCGCAATATTGCTCTGCACTGAATCATGTGAGGCTCCTGGATAAATAAACGATACTGAAAGGTTATGTTATGGCCAACTTTGTTTCTGAGAAGTCACTTTTTTCTGTCGGTTCAGAGGCAATAAATGGCACTAAAACTACAGTACCCATAAACCTATTCAACCATTTCTATGGTAAAGATACCAGCTGTAGCCGTGAAATACATTCGGATATATTCAGTCTTATATTATGTTCCGGATTAGTGGTTGCAATTGGGAACAAAACACTGCACCATTGTTGCTGAAATGATCCAAGCATGTGTGTATAAAATCGACCCAAAGCTACAAAGCTCAACTTCACCAGCAGCTCTGTGAGTGGCTGTTTCTTGAAGCATTGCTCTATGGGAGTTGTAGTTCACTTGTATCCTAAAGTTTTAATGTACACAGTCTTGTACCTTTAACTTTTTTTTTCAGTGAATCTAAATCATTTCAGGGCAGTTGCTATTTGTTTGTACTGATGATTCAACCGGGAGTTTCATGCCCACCCAAGTGGTGTAAATGCTCGAACGTGCTGTAATGTACAACCATCATGCGGCAATGCATTTAGGAAAATGCATGGGATTTTTTCTTCGGGAACCTCGGTCGCCCAATATAACCCTGCACTCTTGCAACTCAAAAGGATGCAGGACCAAGTAGCAGTTTTTAGATGCCAAAATGAAGAGCCTAAAAAGATCCTCTTGGTTGTAGCAGCCCTGAGAACAGAGGCAGTTTTGCTGTTCAAACCCCCATCACCACCATTTCTCGATTCAGTCTTGCTGTTGTATTCTTTAAAATGTGGATATATGAGCTGCTGTCCTGTATGGAGCAGCAATTGCATTTGATACTGCCAAACTTGAGAATGTTTGTTGTCACATCTTTGGTATTGCTTTTCCTCAGTGGTATTGAAGCACTGT
>OMKZ01051430.1:0-11779 GCA_900302535.1 Neoniphon sammara | reverse complement strand
TATTTCGTTTACTTTCCACATTCCTGCAACAAAGCAAAAATTTGATTTTTAATATCTGACCCAGATCAGTACAACTATAGAATAAGTTGAAGTTTGTTGTCAGTTAAACATCTTTTTCAGGCTGTTTAGTATTTTGACTTGTAGGAATAAAACCTGTGACCTTTCAGTTACATGAACCACAATGTAAAAACTCATTTATTAACAACTCTATGTATACAGATGAGTTTGTCTATTTGAATTTAGAATTTCTTCCTTGTAAATCGTGTCTTGTGACTCAAAACTGGGAACTGAAAAATGTCACCAAGAATTCACTGAACTGATCATATCAAAATAAGTTTATTGGCATACTTCCCAACGTGCACTGCATTTGAAGGAACTCCTCAGAAACTGTTTCTTCTTTTTCTAATAAAAGATTTTTAGACTTTTCATACATATTGGGTCAATTTGTGATAGAGAAAAATGAAAATAATTCTACTCAAGATGAAAATGAGTATCCAGTTCTATCCCTGCCCACAGAAAGCTACAAGCTTTAAAAGTTTTGCAAAGAAATGTAGTAGTGTCCTCCACTTGCACTTGCGTTAATGTGATCAGCTGCTTATTTCTGTGACATAAACAACTGGCACTGAAAACTTCTCTCAGATGGATAAATGGCACTAGTGTGTAGTCCACCAGTTTGTGGATTCAACTAATAAACATTTGTCAACAGGACTGGACATTTGTTAATTAAACCTCCTGTCATAAGTTCAGTCAGTGAGTTTTACTGCACAAGAACCACAAATGAAGTTGGACCCAACTATTCAGTCAGTTTGTCAATTCAAAGCAGCAACGAAAGTTAAAATGACTGATTTTAATTATTTATTTATTTTTCAGTCCCTTTTCCTAATAGCAAGTGACACATGTAGACCTGCGGACCACCACAGTCTAACACACCAGGTTATAAAGGTTAATTGGCTCTGACATAACCCTCTTGCCTTGGCCTCGTTAAATCTTTGACCAGCAGATGGCACTAAGGACACAAGTGTTCAGAGCCTGCCTGCTGTGGGACTGAGCTGCTTCTGAAAGCCTGTGCAGTCCATATGTGGACTGTACGGCAAAATGGGAGTCTGCAGGCTGACCTGAAGCACAGCAGAGGTGGACGTTATAACTGCTGTAGCTGCTGTGTTTTGGTAGATTTTTGAATTCTTCTAAATGAGGGAATCTGAAGGCATTCATTCCTGTAGTTCTACTTAACAAAGTCACATTTTTGACATAGGGTTAAAAAAAGACCTGTAATTTATAGCAAAATAATGCTCCATATGTAGGGGTACAACACTTGAAAATCTGTGACAGTTTATGGATTTTAGAAAAATGACAAAAGGCCTTGAAGTTTCTGAAAATGAATGGATGGCCTTGAAAGGAATTGCTTTTTAAAATTAAAATCCAACACAATTTTTCACCAAATCAGCACTGCCTTCAGGGAAGCATCTCTCTGAAACTGTATAATCAAACTCATGAAAGTTTGTCAGATCAGTTAAAGTTAAAGGAACACATCCACATGTGGGAGACCGGCCCATTAGTCAACTTGCATATTAAGATAGATACCAAACTCATCTGTGTGTTCTTGGTAGATCATTTGCAGCTGTACATGATATGACTGCGTACCAAATGTGTGACAGCAGGGCTGGGACTCTCTGTTCTTAGCAGGCAGTGTTTTCACACAAAGCTACCTCTGGACGGACTCTGTTTTTAGACGAGCGCCAAGCGAGGAATATGTTATGCTGTTGCCAAGATACCACATTTATACCAGAGCTGTCATTACCTCTGGTCATTACTGTGCCATTACTGACACCTGGTTTGAAATTTGCCCTTTGCTCTGTTCTGTTTGAAATAAAAAAGCACCAAAATGCAAAAGAGAAAAGTCAGAATTACACTAATAGTTGATCAAATGCATTAATGCACCCAAGTGAGTTTGATAGAGTGAACCTGAAATAAACATTAGAAATTAAAACAAGTAAATAGTGACTTTACGAGGCTTTCTCAGCAGAAAAGTAAAATTGAAGTTATAACTTGCATTTATACACAAACTCTGAAGGCTTGGGCTTCCTTTGTCTGCAGGACACAAAGGATTGTGGGATATCCTACCCAACATTGGATATATTTATGCTGCCTTTAAAAAATATCCTACAGAGGCACCTCAGCAGGCAGTATTTTATGCAAACAGCTCTACTGGGCTCTGACTTGATGCCTTCCTGCCTGTTATGTTTTGGATTCAGCCTATATTGGCCTCTATCTGGAATGGTAACAGGCTCCTTGATAACACTTTTGCATGTATTGAGCAATAATAAGCTCCATGCTAACACTTTAGCAATCACTATGTTGCGCGATAGTTGCCACTAGCATTATTTCAAAAATTGGATCTCTGTGTAAGAACTTGTTACCATGGCGATCTACTGAGGACACATGAAAAATTGTGGTGTTTATTTTCTCATCTTTTTGTTCATGAGCTGATGAAATCTCCTCAAAACCCGGTATATTCTTTTAAGACATTTTGGTGATTCAAAGTTTTCATCCAGCACATTTCTCCTGTCCTGATCTGGGCTGCTAGACCTACATTCAGTCAACCAATCATATTGTTCACTTCCCGTCAGATGACTCCTCTCTAAATGGGCTAAGACCAGCCCTGAATGAAGAAGTCAAAGGTGGAAGGGGTTTGTGTGCTGGCACTTCCCGAAGGCCCTGCTGAGCTCGTTACCACAGGGAGTTATCAGGAAGTCAGCTAGCCCTTTTCTGTCACAGTTCATTAGCCAGGATTACAGGCCAGGACTTACAGAGACAAAGAGACAGAGAGAGGGAGAGGACTACAGGCCTGTTACAAACTCTCAAAGCAATAACTTCCCATTAATGTAACACACCATTAAACTATTAACCATTTTCAGTTCTAAAAAAAATCTAAAGGCTAATCTGATAATCTAATAACAGTTGAAATTTAATACACAACTGTCGCCCATTCACAATTCGGTTTATCATTGGGTTATTATTAACTATGGCAGTACATGTGGAATGGGGATGATTATGCGTGGCTGAGACAATTGGCGATCATTGTAAATAGCTTATATTAAAAAAAAATCAACCTAATGTCAGTAAAACCCAATTTATTTTATTACTGTAATGGAAGTGAGCTGTTTTAACAAGGTTGATTAAATTACAAAATAGTCCACAATACTGAACAACCTCTGGGTTCACTGATGACATTAAGTTGTTATCAAATGTCAAATGTTTGCTTCAGTGGGTATTAAGTGTATATGGACAGTTAGCAAGGCAGAGGCAAGTTAAGAGATACTGTTAAAACAGCAAAATGGCAGCAGAAACCTGCACTAATTCAGTGCAGACATGTTTGATTTGATGTTTTGTTGTACACAACATTGATTTAACCATAATTTATCAAAATTAGCATCCTTACTGGTGGTGAGCAAGGTGGTAGATAGAACAAGAAAGTCTGTGTAAAGAGGACGTTTCCAGGTGTGTAGGTTTCATTTTAGGGTTCATTTATTTGTGTTTATTATTGTGACCATGACAATGAAGGTCCATACCATAACCTTACTCTAAACTTAACTCAAACCTTTTCCTAAACTCAACCAAATAATTTTGGTGCCTAAACATAACCAAACGGCAATCGCTTTGAGAGTTGTCCATGCACATGCACGCCATGGCTTTAAGAAATGGTCCTTTAAGTCATAATCTGTTTGTGGTATTAGAAGGTAACAACAATCGCCCTATGTGGTCGTCTGGGTCGGACAATGTGTTGTCAGGGCACACAAATAGCATATCATCAGCTAAACCAAAGTGTCCCGATGATGGAGCCTTGTGGGACTCCAGTGCAGGAGTGAATGGCACTTGGTTGGTGGCTGTTTATAATTTACAATTTATGCACTGAGCAGACGCACTTACTCGGAGCAATAATTAGCTGTATACTCTTACAGATTGGGTTTGACCTGATAAAATTCTGTCCATTTAGAGGCTTAAACAAGTTGAAGGCTTTATACTCCAAGACTTTTTTCCTGCTAAAAGTCAAAACATCAGATCATGAAAGACATCAATCAAAATGAATGTGTTGTGCATGTATCAATGTACAAGACAGTATGGTGAAAGACATTGGAGAACGGGGCCGCACATTTTTAAGGCAGTGTGAGCTTCAAGATACAGAAACTGAATTTCAAATAAGTTCGGAGAACAGGTTCAGTGCTTTGCTCAAGCACACTTCAACACAACATATGGCTGATGATGGATCCCTCTAGGCTATTGCAGGGACAGAACCTGTTACATCACCCACCAACAAGAAGGAATGACGCTTATCTAAAATCCCCAATTGGGAAAATCCATTAAACATTACTGATGATCTCAGTGTGCACCCATGATGCATGAAAGTGATTGGTGGATTAGTGAGATATTGAACCAATGAGTAATAGACTTAGGGCTTGGCACTGCGGCGTAGTAAGTTGGCTACATTACCTGAGTAAAGGTGGAGAGGTAAACAATTCCCAAGTGTTTTAAAGTCTTAGGCAGGCACCCAGCCAACTGGCACAATGTCCACAAGAGACAATTAAGCTGATCTACTGCTTTGAATTTTCCCTTTTTGGAAGCTGCCATGTTGGCTATTGACCTTGTTGGAGGTTTCAGCGTCTTGCGATGCACATGCTGCTGTTGAGGAAGCAAACACATCACTGCATTTTTGGTGTATGTCTTTTTATTATTTGAATTTAAAAGTAAATTTGATGACCCTTGAGCAGTGTTAAATATTCAACTGTCACTACAAAAATACAAGTCTATAATGGCAAGCATCTTTCTTTGTGTTTCTGCATAATTTAAATTTTTACAGATGTGCGACCAACACTGTTTTTCTGTCAACATGTCTGTGTGGTCTCTTCTATTCTTCTAAATATCCACATTGATGATGCCACGATTGATGCCACTTTACACTATCTTCAAGGAAACATCTTGAAGTAAGATGTTGATTTGACGGACTGCACCAACGTTCAAACCATTCAGTGTTCAATGTAAATATTCTATGGTGGCAAAATGAAAGCTACAATCATCCATAGCTGCTACATATGTTGTTTTGTGAAACTTGAACTTAAATATCTTGGATATCAACCTAACACAGTTTCCAGAGCTGTATGATTGGTTATTGTTGACATTGTGCTTTGGCTACCTCCTGCACTTCACCGTCAGAAAAATCCTTGCTGGGCACTTTTAGTAATCCTCTGGCAAACCAGCCTTGTAACAAATCTTGTGTTAACTCTATGTGATGAGCTATTTGGTGGCTGCTTTAATCCAAAGTGTCTTCCATTACAATGAGCGCCTTCACTTTCAGCATGGGTGCTCCCCGTGGGAAACACACTACACATTTTGAGTTGAACTCCTAGCTTTGGCAGTATTAGTTCCTCACTTTAACCACTGAACAAAAGTGGTTGAACAACACCACAATTTTTACTCACTTTGGGCAAATAGTAACATCTTGCAGTTGTGTTTTTAAGCATCCAGTTTCATGGTGTTCCCTCTAGGAATATTGGTGTTACAATTTTGGTACATTTTGGTCCCTAAAGGCTGTGATCAAAAAAAACATTTGAACCCATGACATTGCGAGAACATGAAATGTTCTCTAGATTAGTCAGGCTCCAGGAAGTCCCACTTTAATTACCAAGAGTGGAGAAATATTGAAAAAAAAAAGACATTAGCACCAGGATGGTGTGATGAGTAGAGAGACTGTTTCTAGCTTTCTAACCGCAGCAAGCCTCCACTCTGCTGAATGGTCCTTGAGCAAGACACTAAACCCCCATCTGCTTTTGTAGCTGACCCCTGATCAATTAAGGGTCACATTACATCACACTATTATTCATGCAGAGCTGCACTGCGCTCCAAATCCACCCACCTCCATCTCTAGCCCCGCCCCGCAAGAAAGACCTGAGAAATCTCCCTTAGGGCCACAAGTCAGATTACAACAAGGGGGCAGAGCAAAGGCGATCATCTCCTCTCAAAGACCAATACCTGCTCTCTTTTCAGTCAAAGCTCAACCCAAAACCCGCTCCCTGGACCTACATGGTCTCTCTATAGGCATCTAAATACTCAGATATCTTTCCTCCTGCTCCTTTGCCCACACGTCAGCATTTGTGCATCTTTGATTCCAAGATCCTGCACATCCATTTAAAAAAAAAAAAAGGATAATCCGGACTGAATGTGCATCTCATTGGTTTGTAACATTTTGTCAACCAAGGACTTAAGTCGCCTTGCATTCTTTAAATGGTGCTCTATTTTGATATTGCACTGCTGTAAGAGCAGGTGCTACATTTCTCAGATGGCGGACATCTCATTTGGTGGCAAAACTCTTGGTTTGACTCTTGATCCACTTTCCTGCGAGCCTCCACTGTGTGTCAGGTGTGACGCACGTTCAGCTCGACCTGCTCTAATTCCCTAACGAGATTGCGAGTCCCCGGATATCCCATTAGACCCTGATTAACTGGGCTCAGCTCATTAGCTCTGACAAACCAATTCACCCCATGTCAACCTCCACCGCAGACTCTCCCCGCTCCTGCACCTTGACAAAAAAATGTACCGTCATAGCAGAATATTCCCCTACTCTTTTTACCTTTGGACTTGTTCCAACTGCTACTAGAAACATATACATGAAGTGAAAAAAACTAATAAAACAAATAAAAACATAGCCTTCCATTTGTAAATTAAAAGTGGCAAATTATTTGATAAGAAACTTTTCATTAGGATTAAAGGTTGTTGGAATGTCCAACCCTTTGTATTTTTACCTTGTTCAGCCTTTCTGATTGCTTTTTTTGGCTTCATTTTGCACCTGAAACAGATTAAAATTTGTTGACTCAGATGAAAAATGAGAGCGTGCATATGCTCTTCTTTTTCTTAATCATTTTTTTGTTCAGGGCTGGTTAAGTCCAGTGAGGTGTGCAACAGGTGTAACTGCTTAGCAAACCTCAAAAATCTTTTTTTGCCACCTCATATTCTCACATTTCATAGCCACCTGTTCCCTTCTCCCTTTCCCTTCCCATCCTGTTCTTTCATTTCTTCACCTGCTCTTGTCTTTTGACCTCATAACCTGATTTTCTCCCTCCAATCGGTTTACCCATCTCTTCTCGCCGTGCTCCCTCACTCAGTCTCTCTCCCCTGTCTCTCTCTCTCTCCTTCCTCTATTTCCATCTTTGAGCTTTATCCCTTCATCCCTTATCTCCTTCATCCCCTCCAATCCTCATCTGTTCTTCACTGTGAAGGAAGGGAGAGAGAAAGAGAGAGTTTTTCACAAGTAAGCTCCCAGCAGTCTGTGGGGGAGAGCGTCCGAGGAACCAGCGAGCAGCGTGCACCCTGGGATTGTAGGATCTAAAACCTCAGCCTGAGAAGGGAATACAGAGCCAGAGGGTCCGGGAGAGGAACTGCACAGGTGCAGAGGAAGAAAGGGAAAGGGCCCACATTGCTTGTGGAAAGGTGAGTATTTTTTTTCATGCCTCTGTAGTTTCAATCTCCTGTAGGTGCCTCCTCTGCTGCAGGAGAACTTTTGGACCCTTCTGCCTCAGCTCCAGTGATGAGAAGCAGGAGAGTTCCTGCTGTGAAGCAATATCAGCACCGACTCACTTTGCCGTTTTTTTTTATAGAAGGAAAAGTGGATTTTTGCTTCACTGTGCCCATGAAGCCCAGGCACCCGGACAGCTTGTAGGTTAATGGTGATTTTCTGCAAATGGCCTCCTCTTCAAACCATGAAATAGGCCTCTAACCAGAGTTGGAGTTCGTGCAGTTGCTGTGCAATGTGGAAGCACAAGCTGGCCTCTGAGTTTCAGTTTTTCTAAATAATTCAGTTGTCATGAACTACATGGGAAAGTTACTTTAGAGGCTGCAGAAGCAACTTTGTACATCCACTCTTTGCATGCAAAAATGATCATTTAGCAGCTCCGTGTTACTTTACATCCGATGTAATAATTCCCTAAACCCTCTGAAGGTGATCTTTGGATTGCATGGAAGCTGTGAAAGAGGATTGGTGGGTCAGTGCCTCAGGTGTGGCAGCAGTAAGCTGCATCCTGATCTGTCACACACTCCCGTCCTCATCCAGTTCAGTTCCTCTCCGCTTTTCCAGTTGCAGATTTTCATATTTCTAAGGTTCCTACCAGACATATTTTGTTTTCTCTCCATGCAAATACTTTATTAACAATATTAATTGGCAATCTGGGTTATCTTGGTTCTGGAATAGGTGACATCTCAATACATACAGAAGTGTCTTGCTGTATAAATGGGCATGAAATCATTTAGTGGACATTCACAGGAAAACACCGGCCATAACAGACCCTCCACATCTCCCAGCGTCCCTCTGTCTCGCTCGTCCTCCCTCCCTCTCTCGCTGATCCTGAGGTAAAGAGCAGTCAGTAATCGGATGACAGAAGATTTGACTGGTAAAGCTTCCCTTAAGATCTCCTGCTAGGATTTAAAGCCCTGCAGCTACAACCCCTCACAAACACCCCTGACCCCCGATTCTGGATCCTGACGCAGGTCAAAGCTGCAGAAGCCTGTACGATCACCTGACACTTTAACAACCATTTTACTTCATTCTGCAAAACAGAAATGTTCTAAAATCTAAAGTAGTTAATATCCATGTTTTTTGCCTGCTTTTGATTATAGTCATATCATTGTAGACTCTATTGTGGGGGAAAAAGCACATAGCTGAGCATAATTTGACTCACATTGTGCTTATATCACCCAGTTTTTAAGATTACAGGTCAAATTTTAATTTTGGATTGGAAACTCTTTGATTGTCATCAAATATTTTTCTTTTTTATGTCATGCATTCTGTTAGCCAAGCCGATTCCCTGGTTTAGAAACAGGAACAGTCTCCTGACTGCAGACAGAAGTCATACATGATGGTAATTGGCGTTAAATGAGGCAGACGTCAGTATCCTATTACAGAGCATTAGGGGCGTACGCTGCACTGCTGCACGCAGGGCTTTTGGTAAATGGAAATTATGTCATAAAAAAAGGCATCAGACAGAAGACACTGAGGATGTTTCAGCCTGAAGACAAGCACTTACATATTACTATTACTATTACTATTACACACACATATTCTAGGAACATGAAATATTTGTAGATCTTCTGTCAGGGCGCTGTGGCTTTGACCCGTCACTTGAAGTCACTGTTTGTTCGCTCCAAAAGTCACTGTCTGTTCGCCTCCAAAAAGTTGCCAGCTGACAAAGGTGAGAGCAGTGACATCACCTGAGCCCGTTTCCTCATGGCAAGCAATAAAGTTTCATCAAAGCCTGAAAATTAAAGGTGCTCCCCTCAAAATCTGAAGCTAGTCCCGAAGCATTGTACATCAAAATGGCTGGCACTGACAAGATGGCCACCAGTTTCTCTCACTGTATTGTAACATCTTGAATTCAAAGATCTGAAGGGTACTGTCAAATTCAATCTGCAAGAATTAAAATAGAGGATTTTATGCTAATATTCTGGTGAATTTGACTGAGTTTGAGCTCTTATATTCAGTGTTAAAGTTAAACGGAAAACTTCTTTCTGCTTGTGTGACTCAGAAATGATGTGATGCTGATACAATTACGGACTTACAAAATTTGCTGTGATGTATAAGAAGCACAGGACACTCCCCTTGTCTTTTTTTAAATCTCTCCCTTCCTTCATTCCCACCATCATCTCTCTCCTTCCTTCTTTCCTGCCCTATATCTCCTCTTCCCTCATTTCCATCCTGCTTTCCCCTCCTCTAAATCTCTCTCTGTCCTTTCCCTCCTTACATCATAACGAATTAGACCAGTAACTTACTGAACTAACTGTATTACAAGTCTGGGAGGGATTAAAACCCGGCAGGTATGTGTTTGTCTTTTCTCTAGACAACCAAAGTGGCCTAGTTCAGGGTATCAGGATCACTGGGATAATGAGTGATGGACAGCCTGTACAGTACTGTGCTGCAGGGTCAGTGGAGGATTTGGACTGGACTGGTTTTATTTCAGAACTGGAGACACTTCATTCACCAGAGAGAGAAAAAATGTGCAGGATTTTTTTTGTGTCCACATGCAGAATATCACAATTTGTAAAATCTGCCTGTTTATGTAAATAGTTCAGCTGTCTTGTCTGCAGCATCACTAATGCAGCTCTTTTTTTTTGTTTTTGTCCCTTTCATTTCTCTCTCTCCCATTCCAGAGTGACTGTTTTGTCTTCCGTCCGTAACATCCCCTAGCAACTGTCGCCATGGCAGCTGAGAAAGCTGAAATGGATAAACTGAAAAAGGAGTGCGACGGCCTCCGAACACAGATTGAGGTGAGCACTTCCTGTGTGAAAAAACTGACTTCCTGTTGGTCATCAGAATCTGAATCTGAGGCATCTTATAAGCCTGATGATATAAGACGATCAAGTAAAATGCATCCATCCATCTATCAAGCAAAATACTAGTATTACTACTAGTGGTACTACTTCCTGTACTACCAATGCCAATACTACCACTACTACAACTACTACTGCTGCTACTGCTACTAAAACCCATTGTTATTACATAATAACATGGACATTGGGTGCATCTCCAAGCTAAAATCTTTCCCTTTGCTACGCAGAGAATAAAAATGCTTATTTTTGTTTAATGAAAAGCAATATCCCAGTAGAAGGAAAACTATAAGAAATAAATAATCAAAGTCCATCAAGTTCATTACAGACAGCTCATTCTCTTGTTCAACTCCATAACCAAAACCTCAAAACTCATAAAGTCCAAGTTTAAATCAGCTATAAAGTAAGGTTTCATTTCGAGTCAGCAATCACAATTTCACTTTGAGCCTGCACAGGTGAGAAAATCAGAAATTGACCTACGAGATGTAATCGCAGTTAACTTTATTTGACAGTGTGAGAGAGTTTAATAAGGCTGACTTGCACTTTGCACACACTCTTACAGTGTCTTGGTAAAAATGTCCAACCTTTATTTTCACTTATTCTCACCGACATGCATTTCCCCCCCCTCCCGCCACCACTAGACGGCCCGCAAGGCTGTGGCTGACACCACCATGTCAGGAGCAGCAGGGGGCGTGGCTTCAGTAGGCCGAGTGCAGCTGAAGAATAGGAAGACACTCAAGGGTCACCTGGCCAAAATCTACGCCATGCACTGGGCAACTGACTCCAGGTGAGAAAAACGGGGCATCGAGCTGATGTTACGACATGTAAATGTGCACCGGGGGAGAAGATTTGAGTTTTAGAGGCAGAAAGAATCTCATTCGTTAGTGAAATCTTACTGGGTGGAGCCAAAGAGCAAACATTAGCTATATGAAAAAAAGGAAAAAAGGTCAAAATATACCCTGCAAAAAATTATATCTTAGCAAGTCATTTAGTCTCATCTTCAGTGTTAAAATCTTGCTTTTCTTAAAGCAAATGAACAAATCCTCCAGTGGGATGAGATAATACCACTTGTTTCCAATGCAGTTTCACTTGTTTCTGGAATTTTTCTGGGAACAAGTATAAATCTGTTGAAACAAGGCAGAATAAGGCAGATCAGCCCACTAGGATCAAGAAAATGACACTTGATTCAAGAAAATTCTGGAAACAAGTTGATTAGCATTGGAAACAAGTGGGATTATCTCATCCCATTGGCAGATTATTGACCTTGCATGAAGAAAATCAAGATTTGAACTCAGAAGATGAAACTAACTGACTTGTGAGGATGGAGATTTGTAGTGTATATAAAATACATTGCAATGTAATAACTTATCTTATTCAGTTATTCATGACCATGGTGTCCATGATGCTAACTAGC
>OMKZ01051429.1:7441-33048 GCA_900302535.1 Neoniphon sammara | reverse complement strand
GCTCTCTCTCTTTTTCTCTCGTCTTTTTTTTAATGAGTCAGGAAGCAGACAAGTCTAATTTCACTTACATTATCGAACAAAGAGAAATGTCCTGCCCTCATCCTGGTAACATCTTTGTTAATGCTACAGTGCTACATGTAATGTAAATATAGGCTCTTCCTGTCTGCGTGCTGTAAATCATTTCATCTGATTTGGCAGAGAACAGCTATACAGAAACAGCAAATTTTCTTGTTGATGGTCTCGTTTGCTTATGTAGATCACAAAGAGGCATCAGTATTAAATTGAGACTGTTTCATAACCAGTTAAAAACTCCTTGTCGTTGCTTTAATGCCAAACAGAGTTCGTTGAGTTTACACAAAGTCCTTTAAAAGCTTGAATATAGCCAACTTGAATTTATGAGTTAGAGCCTTGTGAACATTGTCATTGATGGAAAATAAACAAGATTTTGTTGTTTAAGTTTATGTATATGTCCATTGATTCAGCTGTCTCCCAAAATCCATTTGAATTGAAAAATGTTGCTTCTTGAGTCAAATATTGTTATGCGATCAAAATGCGATTAATTGAGATTAATTAATTGCAAAGACTCTAATTAATTAGATTATTTTTTTCAATCGAGTCCCACCCCTACTTTATTTATATGGCACCTTTAAAGTCAAAGTTTATAAAGTGCTTTGACAGACAAAGCAAAAGCAGGATAATCAGAGGGCAATATAACAACAGAAAGCTAAACAGTAAGGCCAAACAAAAGCAAGACAAAAGTAAAGTAAGTATAAAGTTAAAATAGAGTTTTAAGAGAGAGAGAGAAGACAGAAGGATGATGAAAGATAAAAATGGTAAAAGAGGTATAAAGACTGTAAGAAACATTTAAAGAAATGTAAGCATAAGAAGTCAGTAAAAACAGAAAAAAAATTTAATCTAAATAAGTACAAATAAAAAATAAAAGCAATAAAAAGACGCAATAAAAGATAACATCACATAAAAGCAAGTCTATAAAAATGGGTTGTAACAATTGATTTAAGTGTATCATCATATCGTCATACTGTAAACTGAAAGTACATTTTCCTATAAAATACTAGGCTAATATTGGTTAAATGCAGCTCTGGAGAATAAGAGACCACACAATATTTTTACAATGTCTATTCCATGGCAGTGATTCCCAAACCCCTCTTTGAGGCACCCCAGCCCTTCCATGTTATTTGAAGTACTAATGCAGGAATGGGAAAGAGTCAGATGTATAGAATGTGAAGGACTGGGGGAGAGCATGCCTGCATACATCAAAGCTATGATAAATAATTGATTCATTATAGGTTTAAACTTGATTGGTTTAGTATTATGACCAGATATTATTTTCTACACATAAATGCTCTGTTTGAGAAACGTTTTGGTTGAAATAACAATCAAAGAATGGTTAAAAGAATATCAAGTTAGACACATTCCCATATACTGGGACCTGCAAATTACAAATTATTGACTTTTCTAGTTGCATGGTCTGCTGTTCATAAAAGGGATTATTTGTTAGAGGGAATCTTTATTTCAGTTATTTTTTTTTTGAGTTATCTCTGTACAAAATTAAAAAAAAAATAAATAAATAAAAATGCAAAGGCTACCACAGGAATGTAATAAATATCAAGATGCACATCATTTAAAACATAGTATTAACTATTAATTTGCTGTAATTTCTATTTGTTGTGAACTATTTTTATGTTCTAAACAAGCCTTTGTGGTTTGGCTGAGTGGTATAGACTGCACATAGATAAAAATATCAGTTATTGGCCTTCAAAAAGTCATATTGGTCAAACCCTACTTTATACTGTATCCACTGTGACCTCTAAATCAGAATTTGATCTCTAAAGTCATAATTAATAGTGTGTGCTGTTTTGCAGTCTTCACCCAAATTTCATTAGAATCAAATGCCCTTGGATTTAATCATCTTGAGAAGAGTACTCTGTGCACCAAGGACTCATTAATGCACCACTGGTAGAAATATACTGATTGGCTTCTTGACCTCTAACACTGAATTGCTCCAGGACAGTATAGCACTAGTGTAAGATCCTGCATGTAGTATATGGGATAGATGGCTCCACGGAATACCACTGATGTAAAAAAAACCTAGGCTGGCTGTTTATCTCAAGTGAAGTGCTTTTCTTCTATCTCTTGTATCTGCATTATTCTAAAGAATAATGTAAAATCAATAATCAATAATAAATTTTCTGCTAGAGTTATGTAGAAGTGGAGAATTGGAAGCTGTGATTCCTTTGTTCATACATAATTAATTTGAATGTATAGTAACACTTGATGAGTTACTCATTGGGAACTGCATGGCCATTTAAGTGTATATAAGTAAATATTATGAGTGCATCATAGCCAATGTACTCAGCCTAATATAACATGCAGTAATGCACAAATTACATTACATTACAGGAAAATGACAAAAAGATGCAGAAGCCTCAAAATATGCTTCAGGCAAAGTGCTACTCAAAAATCCCTGCCTAAAACTGATTTGTCGGTTTTCAAGTTGAAATATGGAATTTTCTTGATTTAAAGTTCATTTAAAGGAATACTCCAACATTTTGGCCAAAATACCCTTTTTCTGACTTACCCAGACTGAGACAAAATGTTTGATACCATTTTCACCTCTGTGCATCCACTGGTTCGGTTCCTCTGGGTAGCATTTTGTGTTAGCTTAGCCTAAAAACTTGTCTACAGGAGTCAGTAGCCTAGGTCTGTCACAGTGAAAAAATAAACCTTACAGCAACTCTGAAACTGTCTTATTTACAGAATGTATCACGTCTATGCCTTCGATTTTTTATTTTTTTTTAAATCGAGAGTCGTTTTAGGAGAAGTTAGATGGTAGAACTATGTTCAGCGGTTATAGTTCCTACCATCTAACTTCTCCTGTATTTCAAATACACATGATACATTGTAAGTCTGAAAAAGGGTATTTTGCCCAAAACATTAGAGTATTCCTTTAAAGAATGAGCCTACCTATATCTTACTAATCAACAATCAGTCATGAAATGCAAACACAACAGTGCACATACAATAGCTTATTCTAGCTGGGCATAACTATAGCCTCGCCGACCCGGTACCACCAGCCTTCTACAGCATTTCAAATAGTGGGGATGGGATAATTCTCCACTTTGTGATTTACGGCTGATAACACGTGCATGCAGGCCATGGGGAAAAAAGGAAATAAGAGTTTCTGAATGTAGCAACAGGATAAACACAACACGTACACTGTTGGAGGTCTTACACCAGTTCCATCTGCCGAGCCAAATCAATTTAATTCCATTTATAAAAAGAAAGAGTGCAACAGAGCTCAGATCTGCGAAAGACCTATGTTCCATGCGCCATGCAGGAATTCAAGGATAACCTCATAGTTAGTTCTACCCAAGTACCACCATACACAAACACACACACACACACACACACACACACACACACACTCAGCCTTCTGGGTCAAATGTGTGGGTGCGCTAGCTTTCCAGCTTTCCAGTATGTTGAAAGAGGTCCTCTGGAGACTGCATACACACAACACACGCACACACACACACACACACACACACACACAGTATAAATAGCGTGTGAAGTCAAGCTGAGGAGGTGTATGAAATGTATATGTGTGTGTGTGTGTGTGTGTGTGTGTGTGTGTGTTTGTGTGTGTGCATGTGTGTGAGCGAGGGAGGGGGCGTCTCCCTCAGGATTAGCCACCTTATTGTTTTCAGTGCTGCTGCCTTTGGACTGCGGAACTACAATTTGTGCCACAAGTCTCCTCATCTCCCTGCTTTGCAAAGAAATTGGTGCATTTTAACAAGGTCTCATGGAAGGTGCACATGAACATTGAGGAGTTACTGATAACTGAGGAGCATCTTCAACTTCAGTAAATTTGTACTGCGCAGCTTTTTAGTCTTATTTGTGCGTAATAATCCATGACGTATTTATATAAATAAATTTTTAGTACTTTTTACTGACATTTAATTGATAGAGCCCACCAGTCAATCACCCTATAGCCAGTTCATGAAAATTCACACTTGCTAATCATTCAGTGTCAGGTTGCTCTTTCCTGGAAGAAAGTCCTCTGGCCCACAGGAAGTGAAATGTTTTATGTTTCTGGTTTCTATAGAATATACAGAAAGGGGAAAGGAATATCACTTAAACTTGTTTTACTTTGCTTTGTAAATGTGGGCTCATAAGTTATGACAAAAAGAGAATTCAGATCCTGGATCCAAGTCCAAGTGTTTCTGCCACACTTTCACTTTGTTTGTACAATGAATTTAATTTACATATAATATGGATTATATTTTCATGATTATATGCATTATGCTCTCATAGCATAGTTACTTTGTATATCATGTGGAGCCAAAAACAGTTTAAAGGAATACTCCCCTTTTGCCGACGTACCCAGACTGAGACAAGATGTTTGATACCATTTTCAACTCTGTACGTCCGTTGGTTTGGTTCCGATGCTTAGCATTTCATGTTAGCTTAGCATAAAGACTTGAAGTTTACAGGAGTCATTAGCTTAGCTCAGTCAAAGTGAAAAAAATAAACCTTAAAGCAACTCTGAAGCTGTCTTATTTAAACAATGTATTCCAAGACGAGTATGAAATACACGTCTTGGAATTTTTTTATTTTAAAATGAGAGCCGTTTTAGGAGAAGTTAGGTTGTTGGAAGTATAACTGCTGAACACATGTATGCTTCCGTCTGTGTTAAGAAATTAGGCTAATGACTATGTCCTCTTTTAAGTTGAATTCACATATGTGTTTTGTGTACAATTCTGTGCATTTCTGTAAAAGTCTATTTCTGGTTGCATAATATGTAATGTTGGTATCCATGTATCTAGGTATCCATGTAACCTGTGCATAATTGCACAGCGCTTTGAAAACACGCATCACTTCCCTCAAACTACAGAGCAACATACCGGTCCTGCTGCCTTCAAATGGCTATAGAAATTTGATCAACCGTAAGAGAAGGCTGTCATACATCTTACAAGCAGCTGTGGAGCACAGATACTGTTAAGAATCAGCCCTTAATCTAACCCAGTACAGACTCAGCTTTGATAGTATTCCCAGTAGTATTGTCAGTACTCTGGTAGTATTGCCTTGATCAAATTAAAATCATATTTTTGATGTGCAAGTAGACATTTCTACTGTCTGAAGAATTTATATCACTGCCAAACAAGCAAGAATAACATACTTGAAGGGGTTCATGTGATTGTGAAGCAGTCTGTGCCACGAAAATACCAAAATTGTTGCTGTAAGGTTTATTTTTTTCACTTTGACTGAGCTAGGCTAATGACTCCTATAGACTTCAAGTCTTTATGCTAAGCTAACACAACATGCTATCCATAGAAACCGAAGCAGCGGACGTACAGAGGTGAAAATGGCATCAAACATCTTGTCTCAGTCTGGGTAAGTCGGAAAAAAGGTATTTTGCCCAAACTGTTGGAGTATTCCTTTAATTTGTTTTCGAGTTATACTGTCTGGACTACAGTAATATTGGAGATGTAGATGATCATGTTTTACAAAACTGACGATTAGACTACTTTTCTAAGTAAATTCAGCCTGTTCTTCCAGTGTGAAGAAACTGGTAGCTTGGAAAACTAGATTTTCAGAGTAGCTTTCCCATCACTGAAAACATCAAGAAAACCTCTCAGGCACATAGAGGGGAGGAACGTAGAGGGCATGTTCTGTTAGCTGCCAGCACGAGGCTCTATATGTGTGCATGGGTCACCTCATGAAACATAGACATTGATGATCCAGAAGTCATTGACCAAATTTCAGCAAGTTGGGGAGTTAAATAAGCCCATGATCTTTTCATGAGGAGCTCCTCCAGGTATCAAAGTGCCAACCATCCTTGTGGGTAATGAGGACCCAAACATGCCCCAATGCAATGGAACTGTCACATTTCCTCAAGGCTGGGACAGCCCACTGCGACAGATTGTTGCCCTCAGATTTACACACACACACACACAAACAGTTGTCAGTGCCAGCACACTGCCTCTTCTGTAGGGACCCTTCAAAGGCTTCCCTCCAGCTCAGCCTTGTGTCCATGCCATGAGCAGGGGAATACATTTCCCTCCAAAAAATCTCCATCTACTGCAGGTTCCCTCTTCCCCCAGAAGCAATAACAACCATGTCAATCTTGTCACCTCCTCTCGACAGAATGAGTCTCTGTGCTCACTCTCAAACGTTGAAATATTGCTTTACTTGCGCTTAATAAGCCCCTTTGCAGAACCATCAAAAGTGTGATTTATTTATCATGAGCAAAAAAAAGTACTGTGAAATTTAAGGCTCATAAGACACATCTGATGTGCACACAGCTTATCAGTCACCTCCACAGCTGTGACTTTTGCTGTTCATCTTCACAGATCATACAGCCATAACTTCATTCATATTATGTGTGCCCACACTGCTTCACAGATGATAGAAAAGTCTTTGAAAAGGCAAACAAAAATAGAGGAAACAGCAGTGAATTTATGGTCTCTGACTTAAGCAGTTGCAGAATGACAAGTGGCTTGCAATTCTGCAGCAATTATGTTGGATTTATGTTTATGGGCCAAGCAGTGCTAGGAATTACTTTTAAATTTTCATTTGCCAAAGAGCTGGACAGGGCTGTCTCCGTTATAAAGTGAAGGACAGTTGAAAATGAATGCATACAACAGGCTGTGTGAAGTATGATGGTGTAAACCTGTGGAAATGAAACTTGAATAAGCAAAGATACATTCCAATTGAGAGACATACTGAAGTGAGGAGAGTTTTATGAAGGGAATGTCTTCTGAAGAGCTGCTCTTTCAGGGCAACAGAGTGGACAGACCACCTAGGCCAGCTCTACAAAGAGAGAGACTATTTACTCTGTATATTGCACTGCCTTGCAACTGTTGGTACTGCCAATTTAGCGCCTTGTCCAAGAAGAACCGCTTTGAAAATGAACGCAGCCGTAAATTCCCACGTGACCGGTGCTACATAAAAGTTCAAAGTTTTGCTCTGCGAAGGCAGCAGGACCACTATCAGCAGCTGTAACAGTCGGGGGAATGTTGGGGGTTTGGGGAAAACCCGATTATTCCTAGAGCATGTAAACTGGGGCTTTTGAGTTCAGATTTCCTGCCTTAACCTGGTTACTCGGTTTCTTGTGTGCACGTAAATGTAATAAGTTAGTGCCAAGATAAGATAAACTCTTCACAGGCGGTAAAGCTTGTGTAGGTAACTTCAATGGGAATGGGAAGAATTTTGTCTCGTTTGAACTCAAACAGCTTTGCTACCCTTCCCAAATGAAATTCAGTTCTTCCTCCAAGTCCGTCTCACACACATGCACGCTCCTGTGTGTGTGGCTCACTTGACGCCCAAGGCCACATCACCTCCCCCCTCAAAAAACACCTTACAGCAACTCTGAAGCTGTCTTATTTACACAATGTATCGTGTGTTGCATGGTAATGAAATACAGGTCTTGGATTTTTTTTATTTAAAAAACGTTTAGTAGAAGTTAGATGGTAGGAACTATAACCAATGAACACATATGTTCCTACCATATATAGTTCCTACCATCTAACGACTCCTAAAATGACTCATTAAAAAAAAAAAAAAAAATCCAATAATATATTTTGTAAATAAGACAGCTTCGGAGTTGCTGGTTTATTTTTTTCACATTGATTGAGCTAGGCTAATGACTCCTGTAGACTTCAAGTCTTTATGCTAAGCTAACATGAAATGCTACTCATCTGAACGGAACCAGTGGATGTGCAGAAGTAAAAACGGACATCTTGTATGTTCTACATTCTTGGCATTATAACAGTAATAAAGAAAAATATCAACCAGATAGAATACTACTGAAAGATCACCCTGTAATGATTCATTGTTTCTGATTCATTTGGTCAAATAGTTACTCAAAGCTGCACTAAACAATCTTGCATGTTGCCAGCCCCATTCAAACCTCATTAACACAGAAATCCTGTAGGTTGATGTCAGTAAACTGCATAGAGCATGATCATGTTTACAACAGCACATCGAAGGCACAAGAGAGTCAAAACATCTAGTGCTGGCAACAGTGCTCATGCATTGCTGTTGAGTTTGTTGTACTCTTAAGTTTTGATTTGTCACTTCCTGTGTGTTATAATTCAACACACTGACAAACACAAGGGCAACTCCAGTGGCAATTAATTGATTTGCATGAGAGACTTGTGTAACAAGAAAGTGACTTGTCTCCATGGTGACACGTCTTATCAGTGCTTACCTCATGTTCTGGTTCATTGGTTAAGGACATTCTGTTTCTGCAGTGCCTTTCCAAAACACTTCAGGCTCTGTCCATGGTTAGTCTCATGCCTTATTTCTCTGTGAACTCACATTAGTTCATAGCAGCCCCCCCCCGAGCAGATGGACAAAGTCAGATGTGGTAGCAGAATGAAATTCCACTGAAGCCTGACACAGTTTCTTTATGTAGACAAAGGATAGTACAAAAAGTGTTTACTTCATTGAAGGTGCATTTCGCTGGAATAAACAACCTCTCATCCATCCTACTTTTCATGCCAAGGAGAGACAAGCCCTGGATTCTGTTCCCCATCTTCTCACTGCGGCAATTACCATAGCTAATTTAACTTTCATGACAGTTTCATAGAACATCTGGGTGTTTATTTATGACTTTTTATAGCAAGTAGCAAGCGGGGGGTGAGCAAGGAGGTGGGGGGAGAGAGGGGGTTTGGCTGTGAAAGTATAAATTTCGCATGGCGGGCATCTGGGCCCAGTAGTGCCACTGTAGATCAGACTTTTAAATCAGGTTTCGG
Organism: Neoniphon sammara; assembly: GCA_900302535.1. Lineage (NCBI taxonomy): Eukaryota > Metazoa > Chordata > Actinopteri > Holocentriformes > Holocentridae > Neoniphon > Neoniphon sammara. The sequence goes on along the minus strand of OMKZ01051429.1, from coordinate 24,271 downwards.
TGGATTGCAGGGAGCAGATGTCTCACACGTTGGCTTCACTTCAGTAGCTCTCTCAGGTCAAAACTGCTGGCCTACAATGCCTCTGGAGCATATCTAAACAGCATGACCTCCTTAATCAGATCACCCACTGTTTCCCACTGTAGCAGAATGACCTGAAAACCCTCATAAGGTAAGAAGCGCTGGTAAGTGTGCTACAAGAGCAATCAAGAACTGGTTTCAAATTCACTCTGTGACTTAATGGTGCGAAAACAAATCAAATGGAGCACAGAGGCCTTATTTTCGTGGGTTGTCCTAATGATAAAGGGCAATCTTTCAGCCCTGCATGTCTCCATTTTAGGCTGAGGGCTCCTGTCATTGAGTGCCACGTGTCCTAATAACCAGCCTCTAGACAGACAGATAACGAGCATCATAATAACAACTATCTCTGTTAAAGATACTGGTTTAAAGTAACGGACAGTACTTAGTAATACTTAATAATATCGTTTATGAGTGTTTCAGTGATGTTAAACTCTGCAGTGATGCTAAGCTCTGACCCACATACAAAAACAGTGTTAATTAATAGACTCTATTTGATTTAAGCCAATAATTGCCCACTCAGCCCCCAGTGCAGTCCTGGCCGGCCTAAAAGGAGCTTCCCTTTCTCTGTGATCCTTCCCAACAGTTCTTCCATTTTTCCCCGTTTTGGCTTCTGTTTTTATTTTATTTCTTTTTCTTTCATTTTTTTCCTTGCCCACTATGAGGGTTCAGGTCAGGAGGTGAGATCTTTGTTTTCTACTGTGGGGCTGTAAAGCCCTTTGAACAGTGGCAGTGGGCTCTAAGCACCAAAACATGAAAATGTTTCAGATTTTACATTTTTGATAATTTTCCACTGGTGGACAATTAAGTTGTCACATCTAATCTATTGTATTCCAGGGCAATATTGAAAACAGGAGCTCATTGATTATCCTAAAGGAATACCCCAACATTTTTGGCAAAATATCCTTTTTTTGACTTAGTCTGGGTAAGTCAGAAAAAGGATAATTTGCACAAGATGTTCGAAACCATGTTCACCTCTAGTATTTCATGTTAGCCTGCATAAAGACTTGAAGTCCACAAGAGTCAAGAGCCTAGCTCTGTCAAAGTGAAAAAATAAACCTTACAGCAACTCTGAAGCTGTCTTATTTAGACAATGTATCATGTGTATTTGAAATGCATGTTTTTTTTTTTATAAACATGTTTATTAAGGATAGTCATTTTTGGAGAAGTTAGATTGTAGGAACTATAGATGGTAGGAAATATAACTGTTGAACATTTGTGCTAGGAGGTTATAGTTCCAACCGTCTAACTTCTGCTAAAACGACACGTTTTTTTTTAAAAGAAATTTCAAGTGTATTTCAAACACACATGATACATTGTGCAAAGAAGACAGCTTTTGAGTTGCTGCAAGGTTGATTTTTTTTCATTTTGATGGAGATAGATAAATGACTTCTGTAGACTTCAAGTCTTTATGCTAAGCTAACATGAAATGCTACCCACAAGGAACCGAACCAGTGGACGTACAGAGGTGAAAATGGTATCAAACATCTTGTCTCAGTCTGGGTAAATCCGAAAAAGGATATTTTGCCCAAAACGCTGGAGTATTTCTCTGTTCGATGACAATATGGTGGTTATACAGCAGAGCAACAGGAGCATGTTGAATTGAAGCAGAATGCTGCTGGCAGGAACCATCACTTCAGAAAAAGGCACAGCATGGACAGTGGTTCAAATCCTGCCACAACAAGAGCAGTCTCAAGCGAGAGTCAGGTGGTAGTGAGGAGTCATGGTATGGGTTTCCTTGCCTTCTATTAGCAGGTCAGTATCTTCCCTCTGGAGACATTGGTAGAAAAGGCCCAGAGGAGGGAAGCTGTTCACACATCTCTGCTGGGGAGATGAGGCAGAGGAGGCCAGGGGCTTCACGTAAGCCTCAGCACCACCAGGAATTTCTCACCATCACACCTCCAGACGACCTCTATGTTGACACAGAGAAAGTACAACCGGCACATGGAGAGAGAGAGAAAAAGAGATCAAAGCACATTTTACTGACTAAGAACAGGGCTCTTGATATGGAATTGCTGTTCAGAAAATCCACTATCGGTGAAGAGGAAACCTTGTGTCAAATCAGTGGTTATTTTGTGGTTTTTTATCAGTGGTTAGACATTATGAAGGAATCTGTGAGAGAAACCCTTAAAAAACTGTTATCCTCTGGTTATCCACAATGCATCCACTCTAAACAGGTAAAATCACAGTTGGGAAAAACATAACCCACTGAGAGTGCTGACCCACTAATAATGCAGTAACAGAGTCTTTCTTGCAGTGCCACAGTTTCAATAGAGTGGCTGATCTTCAGGGCATTTGCAGGGGGTGAGGCTCATGGGAAATTTGCTGTTAGTATGTTATATAAATAATTCATTCACTCTTTATATGGGAGTTGTCCTCCATCCTTCTGCTACTCCATCCTGTCTGTAAGTAAACTTACACAGATCTCTGCATTGCCAAATTGAAGAAAATCAATGCTCAAGGACCGTAGAGGGCGAGGTTCAGCCTGAACAACCCAGAGCAAAGAGAAAAGCAGTAAGGGGGCTTGTGAAAGTGAATAGAAAGTGCCTTGGCCCCAATCAGAGATTTACTCTGCTGTTCCTGAGAGGGACGAACAACATAAACTGAGCGCATCTGCCAGAGCCAGAGTCAGCTCTCCTGCCTTTCTTTGGGACTAATAGCTATACTACTGTAAGTCAGTGCAGGGAACGATATCCAGGTATGCACTGATTTTGAGCAGGAATCGCATAGCTTTTCCACTTTTCTCTCAACTACCTTCGAGATAAAATAATGCACATCCATAAGCTGCTCCTCCACAGACCACATTTGTGAATACTCACTTGAAAAATGTTATCATACATTTAGCATTAGCTTTCCTAAGGATTACATTGAATTGATCAGGTATAAAAATGTGGATCATAAAGAAAAAAAAATCTGGATTATAAGAGAAATATCAAAATACATGCAGAAATCTGCCTGTTCAGCTGAGCAAAATGTCACAGCAAAACACAATTTTTTATCCACAGAGCCACATGAGTTTGTTTTTACATATTTTAATTTTGTATGTTCAGGATGGAAGATGTAAGAGTAAGTCATCATTGTGCCTTAACCCAGTTAAAACATGCTGGGCTATTACTGACTGCAGGGCTGATATTTGGCTTAAAGGCATTTCATTTTGACAAGAGAGCCCATTTAGGAGGCATTCATTGTGTGTAATCGCTCTGATAATAGCCTAGTCTTCCCGTGGTGAAAATAAAACCAGTCAATTGTGCTGAAACTGCATCTGCTTACTGCTCCATGTTTCAATGGAAACATCTTACAGATCTAAGCCTGGTCGTATGTATGTCTATCTGCCTCCATATAAAAGTATCCTAATCAAATCTGACCTTCCCCTTATCCACTCACCCATATGGTAATAATGTATTTCTCTTCTCTGCCAAGGTGCAGTTCTCTCTGCTTATTACTGGCAAGCACCATCTTGCTCCTCTATAAGCTGTAATGGTACTATTAAACAGTGACAGTTTGTAGACAGTACACAATCCAAATAAATGCAATGAAGTAAATAAAACATCAGTGCAATCATCGTTTAAGTTTGCTGCAATTATTCTCCCTTCCCGCTGAAGCTTGGTGCAGATAAAAATTGTAAAAGGGTTGATAGATGTGCTAGTTAAACACTATGTGGTTTTACCTCCATGGAGATATGGTAGGGCAGACCTATTACTAGAGCTTGTTATAATCATCTCTGGAGCCTCCCCCGAAGATGCTGAAGAGCAGGAATTAATAAAACCTACCTTTGAGAAAGACCCTTATAAAACAAGGAGCGTAATAGATCTACAAAGGCATCTCAATTTTCTGGTGATTGGAAATCTAATACCCCCTTCAGCAAAACAAGAGGACAATCATCAATAAATGAGCATACTTTGCTGTATTGATTTGCCCAGAGTAATATATACCAGAAAATAAGGGTAAACCCCTGCAGCTTGTGCACATATATAAATTTATTCTTTATAACACCTTGAGCTGTTAGACAACGCCTAGACTCATTTTTCAGGACACCCGCCAACAAATGTCAAAAGAAGCCCTGCATTCATTTATGGATCCACAGTTTGTACAATTAACAAAGGTTAAAGACCACCCTGCATTTTGAGAAAAAGCACAAGCACAAAGGTCTCCTTAATGCATCTGCTTGACTTGTTTACAGATAACGACCTCCTGTCTAATGACTGCTAATTTCTTCACACAATAAACCATCTGCTGTTGTGGCCAAGATGCTGCAGGTATATTCATTCTCCCTGCTTGAACGCTCCTCTTTTACTAGAACAATGTTCCTTTAAACACCCACCCTTGAAAACTCTTAAACATTTCTTTTGGTCTTTTATTCCTGTAGGTAACTGGCAATATGTTGATGATGTGATGTCATTTTGATATATTAGCAGTGGAGTCTGATACAAGAACATTTTTGAGCAATATTTATCATCGTTCAATGACAGATTTTGGTGTCAGACCCTTAAAATCAAAGAGCAAGGTCTGCGATTGTTTTAGAGCGGGCATTTTGCACTTACATTCAACAATGATACAGGGAAAAATCCATTGTAGAAGGCAATGACACAGAGACCAGTTTCTCCACCACAGTAGGCTCAACAGACCAGATAGCAATACAGCCACAAGTAGCCCCAACTAGCTAGTTTGCTATGTCAATATACTTTGACTGAAAGGAATACTCCGACGTTTTGGGCAAAATAGCCTTTTTCCAGCTTACCCAGACTGAGACAAGATGTTCGATACCATTTTCACCTCTGTACGTCCACTGGTTTGGTTCTTATGGCTAGCATTTCATGTTAGCCAAGCATAAAGACTTGAAGTCTACAGGAGTCATTAGCGTAGCTCCATCAAAGTGAAAAAACCTTACAGCAACTCAGAAGCTGTTGTATGTACACAATGTATCGTGTATTTGAAATACATGTCTTGGAATAAAAAAAAACAACAAAACAAACAAAAAAAAGAGACTGTTTTTTTGTGTGTGTTTTGTTTGTTTCTAACTTGTTTCTAACTTCTCTTAAAACAACACTTTCTTAATAAAAATTTCCAAGATGTGTATTTCAAATGATCCATGATATGTTGCGTAAATAAGACAGCTTCAGAGTTGCTGTAAAATTAATTTTTTCACTTTGACGGAGCCAGCTATTGACTCCTGTAGACTTCAAGTGTTTATGCTAAGCTAACATGAAATGGTACTTTTGGGAACCAAACCAGTGGATGTACTTAGGTGAAAATGGTATCAAACATCTTGTCTCAGTCTGGGTAAGTTGGAAAAAGGGTATTTTGCCCAAAACGGAGTATTCCTTGAACGCAACAAATTGACACTCAGAATGCCTTTCAACAACTCCTGGAATTATTGGTGCAGTTCAGGTGTGAACTTGTAGACACTGGAACTCACTAAACTGTAGAGATAGACAAGGCAAGTTGAGAGAAAGTGGGTTGACCAAATCAGCACTAAATCACAACATAAGTCTTGAAATACATTGAACATTATAAGGTAATGATATTTGACAGGAAGATAATTCATTTCTGTAATACACAAGCCTTTGAAATCTTGTCATAACTTTTCTTTTGTCCTGTTTCTTTGTCTTCTACAGATTAGTTCAATCCTTTATTCTTTGCTAATTGGTCATCAGCTATTGGATGCATGTCTCATTATCCAGACATGTTATTGTGCTTTGCAGAGAAATGTAATGCATCACTTTCAAGGAGCCATGAGAGGACAATCAAACGCCACAGTGGATCATGCCCTTGGGGACACAAACTGAGATATCACAGCATATCACACTCCCTGTCAGAAGCAGGCATTGCTATCAGGGTACCTGCACATGACCGGAGAGGAAGGTTACCGCTATTTCCACTCCTGCTCTCATCATAAATCTCTTTCTTTCTCAACCAACAAGAAAGCAATAACTGCAAACCACATGACCAGTAATGGAGGTGAGTAACCGAGAGCAACGGGGAAGCCCAGCCATCTTCTTACAACTGCCTTGCCTCCTCTGGTTGCAAACAACTTGCCACAGAACAAAGTCTCAGTGCACTTGGGCAAATACATCTCATTCCTGCCCGAATATGTCTGGAGGCCATCACAGATGTGTAATGTGAGAATGGAGGAAAGTGGGTGGGGATTTGAGGGGCAGCAGTAATTAAAAGCTGGGCACAGAATGGAACACTATGGCTGCAAAGGGAAAAGATAGACATTTACCCTGGAATAGGTTGACACAATGTAGAATGATGACAGATTGGAAGCTGGAGAGAAGGAAGAGGTTTTATTCAGAGACTTGGGCCATACTCCATAAGTGATGGTTTTATTACAGCTGAGATTATTCAGGTAAGCTATTAAGCAGCATGTGCATGATGCTCTGTAAGTGGGTTTAGTTTAAGCCAATGGGCACAGGAAGTCCTGCAATGGAGCAATTTGAGTGAAATCTGCTGCTAGGTGTAGCCAAATGATGATGATGATGATGATGATGATGATTGGTGTAGTGATCAGAGAAACTGCTCAACAGGTGGCGCTATAAAACACATTGAACTGAAAACAAAACGAATATGTAAAAGAGCAAGTTTTTGATGAGAATCCATTCTACTTGTAGTGTACCAGAAACAGTTCACCCTTTTTTGTCCAAAGGCCTTTGGCTCCTTGAAGGACAATTCCTGTTTGTGTCAGCCTCGGTCTTATTGTCATAGTTTTTTTCCATCATGACTAATGGTTAGGATTTATTTTGAGACGGACAGTCTTTCGCATGGCTACAATGTGGCGTTTCGTGCGTATTTTTACATACAGGTTCAATGTACATCACACAAGTGAAGTTCATCCATTGTTTTTAATTTGGAAATGAAAAAGTTGAAATGTATTAGGCAAATGTATTAGGTAAAAATTAAACTACAGAAAAAAAAAAACATATAGGTGGATACGCAGAACTGGATATCGGAACTACCCGGTCAATGAGCTACTGTAACCACTAGTAGCATAGCACAGTTATTTTTTTTTTTGCAAGAAATGCACGGAAACGTAACGGTGATTATTGTTTATTTTATTGTTTTATTGCAGCTGCAAACTTGCTAAATGGACAAATCTCTCTGGATTGTAAATAAGAATGTAAACAAAACAAAATTGTGTGTGTGTGGTACTACTAGCTATGGTAGCTCATTGACCAGGTAGTTCCAAAAGAATGCTTTTTTCCTATTTTTTTAATTTTTTTATGTTATGTTATGTTTTTTTATTTTTAATGTTTAATTTTGCCCAATAACTTTCAACTTACTTGTTAGTTTTCACTTCCAAATCACAAAAATGAATAAACGGAATGCGATTGTGAAGCTATGAGAAGGACTGCCTGTCTCTGTTGAGACAGGCAGTTGAGAATTGAACAGTTGTGTAAAAAACTATCTTACACACTTGTCATGATGGAAAAAACTATAACAATAAGACCCAGGCTGACACAAAGTGGAGTCGTCCTTTAACTTGGCAGACACCATCAGTTAATACTGGGTTTGACCAATCAAACCATTTGCAGCAGCTCAATTATCTGCCGCCCACTCACAAGTCATATTAAAGTCAACAATCTGTCCTCAGCCCTATCCCATGAATTACATGATCTCAAACATGTACTGACTTTAGCTCTAAAATGGGGTGGGTAGCATGGCGAAACTATCTCAACATTATCACTGCTGAGCCCTCTAATTGTAGATTTGCATTAAGATTAGCCAGGAACAATCCATAAGTGTAATGTAAAGTGCCTCTAATTGCTATTTCAGCCGCAACTGGGATGGCATTTTCATGTATGCTCCTTGAAATGCTGTCCAATTTTCTGGCAAAGACTATGCATAAATGAATGCACTTCATAAGATGTATGGGAGTAATATGCATATTGCACCGTAGGAAATGAATGAGATGAGGCAGGAGTGTACAGGAGGTCTTGGAGCTGAGGCTGAGAATCTAAGGGTAACCACTCTGTGTTCCGTTCAAAGAGCAATCTGCCCTGAAGCTACTTCTGTCAGCTCCAATAACCTTGCTAATCCTCACACAGCACTACTAGAGAGAATACAGCATATCTGCCTCACTCCTGTCCAAAATTCACTCTGTGCATATTGTTTATTGGTGTATTGTTTTGGTGTGTGTGTGTGTGTGTGTGTGTGTGTGTGTGGGTGGAGGGGTGGGCAGGGATGAGCAAAAATACATCAAAATTGATTGATACAAAATACCCCAAATGTAAATGCAAACTACAAAATATTACAGTGAAAAATGCATGGAAATAAAATGTAGTATTCTGTATTTTGAATATACAGTAAAATATATTTTGGGGTCGCTTTAGATAAATGGTTTACACACCTCTACTCCATATATTTGAGCAGCATATCTGACTGAATTAGTTAGTAGTTAGAAATCAACTCCTAAATTTATTAGTTTATCAGCTGTTTTTGTGGTGGAATAGATACAATAGGACCATGTGTTAGTTAGGTCCCACAGATATGAGAACCATACCCTTAAAGGGAAGCATTAGATATATCTAACCCATGCATGAACATGGGTCAAATAATATTTGACCCATGCTTTTTTTTTTGTTAACTGCATTTTAATCAAATGTACGACTATACAATGAATTAACAGCAATCATGCAGGCAAAGCTTTGATCGTCTGTGTTCTAGACAGCAGATGAAGAAGAAGAATAAACTTGCAAGTTAATTCAGGGCACAGGAACATTAATATTTTAGTAGGTTTAGCGACTGCATAACTTGTTCTAAGAGACTGTAACCATAACTTGTAAAATCTGAAGATGTATCACCATGTTTCACTCCCATTTTGCAGCACTAGAGAATTTCTGGTCTTCATTTCAGCATCATGTTCTACAAGTCTAAGATTTAGATGTTCACAAAGCCTCTTTATTATTATGATAATAAAAAATGGTTCATATCAAAGAGGCATAGACTGTGTCATGCATGCTCATATCAATCATGAAACCTTAGATCCTAGATTCCTTAAATCCTGTAATAAAAAGTGCAAAATCAAGTCTTAAGCAAATCATAGGCCATTGAGAGACTACTTCTGAGTAAAGGCTGGCTATTCCATTTAGTTATATATCTCAAAAATAAACTGAAACAGAACATGAGGCCGAATAAAAAGTGAAAATAGAAAAAAGGTACCTGTATAGCTAGCTAGTTCAGCTGGTGCTTGGAACCTTGCACCTTTGGACACTTTTCAGAACTGTTCTTTAACTTTACTTTTTTTTTTGCCTTTTACTTCGCTATACTCGCCATTTGTACCTTCTTACAACTAGTCTATTATCTACGATATATTTTGCCTGCACTGACTGAAATGAGCTGCCATGTGTGCGCACGGTTTATGTAACTCTGGTTGCTAGGGAGACCTTCTTGGCTCAAGATGTTGCAAACCGCACTGGCCTGGCTATTTGTTTACACAGTTAAAGACATATGAAGGGCTTTGAGCAGGAGACAGGTTTATCATTTCTGACAATCACATCACTAGGCTATGAAAGCATACGTTATGTATGTTGTAAGGTGACATGACATTTAAGCATGAAATTCCACTCACTCTACAAAGTTGCCTACCCTTGCTTTAACTTCACATACAGACATAATATTTAAAACTGTGCAGTTTTTGCTCAAGATAACAAGACAATTTAAATGTGTTTTATTCAGAAAAATTTACATCAAGGTCAAATGGCTAAATTCTGCCTTATGTGGTTCCATAGCTGCAATTACAATTAGACACTTTGAAATAATGTTCACTTGATCAATTTTGGTCTGGCCGATACACCAGATTAATTTGGTTCTGTTTTGTATATTCTTACTTAAACTATGTTTTACATGTATATGAACAATCTTTTTCTTAATAGGCTCCCTGAGAGTATCAATATTTTTTGTACACACATTTAACTCTCTGCAGAAATCTCTGTGGAATAATGTGTATCCTTCAGTCACCAAAGGATCTTGGTGCTTGCCTATTTATAATAACCCTTTTATCCATTGGCTGCGCTCTGAGGAAAGGCGCAGCCATGTCTGGAAATGAGTTCATGAATGAGGGAGACTGTCATAATCCAGCTAACTCTGACTAAACCTGCGACTTTGCAGGTTTGAGTTTTAGGAGCTGTTGCTGTGGTAACATGTTGTGACTAAATCTTGTGGTTGCTTTGAGGAACTGAAAATCCCAGGTTTATGCCAAACAGTCAGCAAGCTAATCCAGCCAACTCAGTTATCCACATATGAGGAACAGGGCCCTTGTGGGTGTTTGTGTGTTCGTGATAGAAAGTAGCTAAAGGACTACTGTGAGATTATTCTTTTTTCTTTTTCTTTTTTTTGACAAAAACAGAACAGAGGGATAATAGACAGGGTCATCATGGGTATTGTGAAATGCTTGACATCATGTAAAACATGAAATAAAGAGAGGTTGGGTTACAATACAGTATCAAGGTCTGTGGGGCCTTTATGTCCGTGATAGTCCCTTGAAATCATACAGGTCTGCATGATCCATGACTCCAATTCTTACAAAGCCAGGGTATTTTTAAGGAGGCAGGGGTCTTCCACTCATTCATAACCTAAAGTCCATTCTGCTGGCTTTAGTACAGAAGGAAATAAAAAAATCCTTGAACAAAATCAATACACAGTTAAGAAATCACTTCAGATTCAAATAAGATTCCCAGTTTTGCCGAATTTTTCACATTTTTTTAGCAGCATGTCTCAGAGAAAAAGTAAATCATTCCATATTATGTGGGCATATTATTTATTTCTTTGTAAAGAAATATCAAAATACAACACTACAAAATATTACTTACATTTGATTCAATTCATTCTTTGTCAGATGAACACCTTACTAGCTACTTAATATTCATTCATTGTTCCTTCAGTGTTCATGAATGTTCCTTGGCTTGAACATGTAAAAGGTAAATGGACTGCATTTATATAGTCTTTTCTAGTCTACCAAGCATTCAAAGCACTTGACAAAATCTGCCTCACATTCACCCATTCACACACTGATGGTGGAGGCTGCCATGCAAGACACCAACCTGCTCAGTTAGGGGTTCAGTGTCTTGCTCAAGGACACTTCAACACACTCTCTGGAGGAGCCAGGGATCAAACCAGGAACCTTCAGATTATTAGACACTCTACCTCCTGAGTCACACTGCCCTCAGTCATTGCTTTGCAAATAAATAAAATTATAGCTATCATCATTGGCATTAAATAATTTTTCACTCTTACAATGGGAGCTGTTCATGTCAAAGCATCCATCCAGAGATATGGCTCGTCAAGAGCAGCAAATAAAGACCTCCTGAATCTCTTAAACTTGGTAGTCCTGGGATGTTTCCTAAAATCAATATGGCTTTCTGACTTAACACTTTCTTAATTATAATGATGAACCTGAAGTTCACTTTTATTGTCCATGTTGCATGTACTATCTTGGTATTGATCCCGGCATTGAGTGTAAAGTACATCAGCAGAGCAGAGAAAAAAAAACATTAAAAAAATCAGCTTGAGAAGGCATATTATTTCCTTTTAATGCCACTAAAGACACAATGAATAAAAAATTGTCTGGGTTAATGTCCATCCAAAGCTTGGGAAACACTTCACATGAAGAGGTTGCCTATCTGATATTAACGCCAGAAATTAATACAAATAGAAAAGGAGAGTGCAGACATTGATAATACACTCATCTTCAGTCGTGATGGTTCCCCCGTCTTCAATTTATTAAAAACTCCATGAAAACATGAACATGGAAAATTCCATGTTCAAACTAGAGCCTGACATCAGTAATCTGGTGGGATTCCTGGGTACGAGGGCTCGCCATTGTGTCATTGGATTTTTTTTTTATTATTTGTATAAAATGCTTTCATTTACCCAAAATGCCAAATGTATTTCGATTAGACAAAAGGGTCTGTTCTGTGATAAAAATGTCACTGTTTGAAATGTCATAATTATAGCCTAACAAATGAAAACTTTGCATAGTATCTTGTATGTAAGACATGATCCTGATGATGGATGGAATTTCTGGTGATGTGGATGACTGAGTGGAGCATGTGTGTATAATTTAGGCCTTATTTGACCCTGATATCTAATCAAGTACCTTTGTACCTCTCTTTTTTTTGGTTACTGATTTGTTAATTTTTTGGTCACTCAAAAGATCACTCCAAAGTCCCCGGCTTGCTGGAGAGAGGAGCATGGGAAACTGTCAAGGGATTTATTACATCTGCCAAATAGGCTACAGCTAGTCCATGAAATATTTGGTAGGCAAAAGCAATAGAACTTTAAAAATCAATATTGTACTTCACCAGAAGGCAGTGTAGATTGAAGATTACTAAATGAGGAGTCAGTCCATCCGGGTAAAAGTGTTTTGCAGTAATTGAAATTGGATGTAACAAAGGCATGGACTAGTTTTTTGGTGTCCTTGAATGAAGCTTAGATTACTGCAGCTTTTTTTTGCAACAAAGGAGGAAGGCTACATTGGGAATATGTTTGATATAGGTGTCTGTTAGAGCTGCAAGATATGGAAACAAATCATACTGGGATTCTAAAAGTTAACAGAGTAATTGTGATTTGAAACACATTAGATAAGTTGAATCTTTAATGATTTAATGATCCCATGGGCACATAGGGTTGTTGCAGGAGCAAATGTAAGGAGGTAGCAAAGGAAAATAGAATGTTATAATAAGAATAATAAGAATATAACTGGGAAATATGAACAATAACATACTGTAGCTGACAATCTCAACACTAGAATTTCATAAGTAAAAAAATATATAAGTATTGCAACTACTATTTAACAGTTCTACAAGTCAGTTGTAACTGTAGGACAGTTTTTGCCAAGTCGCTGACTATTTGATAGCTCTGCTCTCCAGAGTCTGAAACTACTGCCAAATGAATGATGTTGAATTCTTTATTGGATCATATCATTAACATTGTCTTTGAAGATGAGAATATGCTTACCTATAAGAGGAGGGAGCACTCTGAGCAGTCTGGCTGGCAATGGGTCAAAAAAATGCTAACATGAAAATGCGCCCCATGGGAACTGAACCTGTGGACATACAGAGGTGAAAATGGTATCGAACATCTTATCTCAATCTGGGTAAATCAGAAAAAGGGCATTTTGCCCAAAATATTGGAGTATTCCTTTAAGGTGCAGGTTAACAGTGCAACAATTTCAATCTCTGCACTTGTGGAAGTTAGGAGTATAACGTGATGCTCTTATCTGTATCTGTATCTGAGGGCGTGGTCTGTGGTCTGACCCCCACCTTCCCCCAGATATTTAACAGGTTATAAAACATAACAACATAACCTTGGAATTTAACTAGTGTGTATATAATAACTTTGTTAAACAATAAATCATGAACTTTTTATTATTTGACCACCCCCCTTCATGACTAGGGGACGGTGTATTCTGAAATTAGGAACCTAGGAAAGATATAGATTACAGATTTTTAGATCATTCATTTCTTCAGAAAAGATAATGACAAATTATATCATGTTGTAACTACTATACATACATAACTAAAAGTAGTCAGATAATCACTAACTATAGCATCTGATCCTTCCTCCCTAAATCTCACAAGTGGTAGATGCTGAACACTAGAGCATCCTACACAGGATGGCTGGGCACAGAGCCAACGGCTCATTACAGAGGGCGCAGTGACCTGTAGTAAGCCCTAAGCCCTCTGATATAGCCTATAGGCTGTATGGAGATGCAAGACAAAATGGTTTATGGGGACAGAAGGGCATAGCAGAGAGAAAATTACAAATTAACAGCGACCTTATAATATTTCAGAACCATGGTCAGTGCCTTGGATTTTACTAGTACCTTGTGCAAACCTCAGTCAGATGAAGCATAAATAGGTTGAGCACACTAGACTAGCAGGGTAAGCAACCAAAAATATGTTATCAGATAAATATTACAGAAGGCAAATACACAGTCTGACATTCAGTGATGCTGGGTGCCCATACAATCCCATACAGCCACACAGTCGACCCACACATGACAACAAACTACCTGTGAGCAAGCCAAACTGTGCCATGGTGCTGGCAAGCCACAAATGAAAACAGTACCCAAGTAGACACAACAGTCTACAACACAAGCAGCAACAAACACAAACTCTGAAAAAGACTAGCTATCTAGCATCTATGACAGTATCCAGTTTGTGTCATCACAAATAATAAACATGAAACAACTTACCAATGATGTCTTAAAGGAATGCTCCAACATTCTGGGCAAAATACCCTTTTTCCGACTTACCAGAGTGAGACAAGATGTTCAATACACTGGTTTGTACAGAGGACGTACAGAGGTGAAAGTGGTTTCGAACATCTTGTCTCAGTCTGGGTAAGTCGGAAAAAGGGTATTTTGTCCAAAACGTTGGAGTATTCCTTTAATCCAGCAGCTACAAAATGACATGTCAGCCATCAGTCCTAACTCCTGATGTCACATCACCACTTCTTTCCACGTAATGCTATTATTGGCAAAATGAGACATGAGAAAGGATGGTTAGAGTAGAAATGTCAATTCCATGAGAAAGAACCAGGTCAAGCATATGGTAGAAATGATACTGATATATTCTAGATAAATCAGAGTCAATAATAGAGCAAAAGGCCTTAGCCAGTGGGTTTTTATTGTTATAAACAGGAATAATAAAATGCTCCACAATCATTGTTCTATATGCTGTCACAGCCAGGTCAAAGGCTAAAGACCAAAATTCTGAGGAATGTTGTGTTGATAGGTGTGTGTGAAAGATATAAGGAGATTTCCCACCTACAGATAAAATGATCCAAAAGTACAAAAAGGTGTGACTGGGATTCTCATAATCACAGTATGAGTTTACCTGGGTTATTCCAACCCAGATATGATACTTACATGCATTGACCCAAAAAAGCAGGTTACCCTGAGTAGCGAGGTAAAGAATACAATTCTCTGTACGTATAAATGTAGGCTATTAGTCACTGGGAGGCTGCAGATATAGACCTTATCACCAGCGGGGTCCCACAAGGGTTAATCCTTGGCCCATCCTCCTCCATTATTCAGTATTTTGTTCTCCTCCCTACATATGGGATTTTAATTCACTGCTATGTCCCTCGGCTGCCTCATCAAATCTCAGCTTCTACAGGGAGAGGACAAAAGAGGGTTAGTCCTTGACAGATCTTTGTAGTCTGCAGACTGTGTTCCTCCTTGTAACTTCCAGTTGTTTGAATCAAGCATAATTAGTGTCTATGTGGATTACAATCTGCGCAAAGCAGATTGCAGAAAGTGTTTTGCATGGTAGCCATCTTAGATAAGCTCCTACACTGGTTGAGCATGTGCTCCATTCCTCTGGCTATCTTCAGAAGCATCAGCAGGGAGACCATGAGATGACATGGAGTTGAGGGGAAGTCAATGAATGCCAACAGTCTACTGTAACTCTGTGGACCTTGGTTCTTTTGAGCTCATTATACTATAGACCAGTTTTGTGACATGTGGAATGTGGTCATTATAATCACAGTGACAGCTAGCCAACTTTTGTTCTGCCTTTTAGATGGATACAGAGTATGGGAACTTGAGACTGCTTAATTTGTGTGCCCAATTAGAAATGTGGACAGTCAAATTCTCCATAGAGTCTCAAGTTCACACAAACTCATATTTCACAAAAAATACCACACATGGTCATAAGTGACTAAATTGGAACAGGCCTCATACAATGGACAGTTTCGCAGAATGTGAGCTTGACAATATGCCAAAGGTCTTCCTATCTTCCTAATTCCAGAGAAGTCCATTGATGTGAATCTATTTAAGCTAATTAGAGATAGAAATACAGTTAACTAATGCAGCAGACTTGCCTGTGTTAACCCTGGGTCACAGATGCCAATGATTCTGAGATTCATGTGATCACATGCAATTGGTGTAGCAATTTCCACGTAATGCTATTATTGATCATGACTCTCTTTGATCTTCTACCTGAAAGTAAGATTCAAAGAGGTATCTTCAGCGTAGTCTACATAAGTGTAACTGCAGTCATGGAATATCTGATTGGAATGTTCACTTGTGTTGCATCCAGGACATTTGGTAGAAAGAGGAAAAAACAAGAGTTTGATACTATTTCCTTTTATATTTACCTTAAGTCAGTTCAAACATATACTACAGTTACAAACTACAAAATTGTCACTGAAGCATTGTTATTGTGGGTACACATAACTTGTTAAATATACAGAAATATGTTTGATGCATGGTCATCAATATATGTTTTTATTACCCATAATTTTAATACACAATATTTTATCAAATACTGTCATTATATATTGTTGGAACAATTTTGTTGCACAAATGGTGGAGGATACTATCAAAATTGAAACCAAGTGATTGCCAATAATTAATAAATAAATAAACACTACTGCTATAACTATTAATTATAATCATCATTATCATTATCATCAACATCACCACTATCTTCATCATCATAAAATGTGCTTTTATATGAACAGATTTCACATACATATATACATATACATTTTATATACATTTTCTTTTTTCTATCATTTACATACACTAAATGTACTCACAATTATAGAATCACCCTCCCACTCTTCTGTTCATCTGTCACTCTATCTGTCCTCTATTTAACGAAGATCTATTAGCTAGTAGTGAACAGTAGAAATACTGTTCACTACTTAATTAACTTAGTTAATATCAACTGCTTTCCTTTCAGGTGAAGGTAAAGCTTTATCTACTTCACTATTGGCTGAAGTACTTCAACAACTGCTTCAAGTACT